>JALLAY010000349.1:0-16534 GCA_036939635.1 Cyclotella baltica | reverse complement strand
TCATACTTCCCTATACCGACAGTCTTATGCATGAATTCATGCGGCGAGAGTGGCTCCTCGATGCCTTTTTTTGGGCGCTGCCTTTTTTTGTGAGCCACTAGCGAGTGATAATTTCAATTTTCTGTGACGGCCAAAACCATTTTGGTGTGCACCACCAAAAAAATCCAAATTCTCGCTTTACGTCAAATATCCAAAATTGTATCGACCTTCAGAACCTTACAGAACCATGTCTAAAACAGACCAGATGACGCATCTCTAATGAAGTAAAATAAAGCGCAACATCTATTACCACCCCTCACTCATATTGACACTCATAGAGGCCAATTGCATCTCAATTAGGCATGAAATTGCGGTCAAAGCGCAAGATAGGCGTCATATCGCGGTCAGCCGATCGGCATAAAGAAAAAGTGGATAGGCACACAAATAGTGACTATGGTCACCGTTGCATCTGTGGCTATTCTAAATGCAACATGGTGAGGGATGGATTTGTAGGCAGTGACCATGCTTTCGACAGGCGGCCAATACTATTTAGAATACCAAAAGAATCCAAGCAATGGGATGAATTTTTCGGCAGCTTGAGGAGAAACCTTCACGTTCATCCTGCTGACGATGACATGCTCGTAGCTCTGAAGATTGGCCAGAGGTTCAGTGTTGCCGCGCATCATTTCACAGAACAGGTGGTTCGACAATATTGGAGCAATAAAAGTGTTAAGAAATGTTGGGCAGTGCGTTTTGATCGGGAGTCAGCTGGCAATATCCTCCACCTACCTCTTGACGAACGTGATAGGGATGACGATGGCAAATTCTTCATCAATGCCAATAATCCAATCGTCGATGCTGCACAGTTGGCAGTATCACTTCATTCAGCGAGAGCAGATCGTACATCATCGCGTGACTCTGATGAATCAGAAAGGGAGTCTCTCCATGCATCAGTGTTACATGAAAAGAACAAGTCTTTGCGAGCAAAAGAGGATCGAATAAAACAATTGAAACAACTAGTGTCTGAACTCAGAAACGAGAATCGAGTATTGAAGCAATCAGCCAAGCGTAAAGCCGAGCGAGCAGAGTCTGTGTGTTCAGATAATAAATCGCTTAGGCAACAGCTGGAGTTGTCTTGCTCATTCCAAGAAGTTGAAGATATAGTCAAAGACCTGGGGGGAATGTCGAGAGCAACATTGTTTGACAAAAGCTTTCATATCAAGCATCCTGGCGCCGCAAAGTGTTTATGGGGCTTTGAATCATTTGACGAGACATTAACAATGGTGAAGTGCCTATTTCCTGATGTTGACACTGATCATGTTCCAACCCTCGCTCCGCCAAGCAAAAGGAGAAGGATGAGTGCAAAGAATGATGCCAAATTACAAGTTGGCCACAGCTTGACCGCTCTCGAGAAGTGCCTGGTTTGTAAAATGTTCTTCCGTCGGACGGAGAATGAAGAGCTCATTAGCTTAATCTTTAACAACCACCGTACTACAATTGGAAAAGTCCTGAAAGAGTGGGCACCACGATGGGGAAAGGCGGGCGAGCAACTTTCGATATTGGATGTTACGGAAGAGTATTTGGAGGGTGAAGCACCAGAGAGGTCGAAGCTTGTTGGCGTAATGAAAGCCGTAACTGTTGATGGAGCAGACACAAAAGTTGAAAAGGATCGTAAGGACTCAACAGCTGCAGTGCTCCAATATGGTTCCAAAAACAAAGAAAGAGGAGCACGGAGCCTGAATTGGGCAACTGCAACATGCTTATCTTTTGAGCATACAAAATTGTTTTGTGCTCGCGCTTCGGAGAAGTCTCTTTACGAGTTGCATGGTTCATTGGGTAAGAGGAAGGCTCCCGTAGAGGAATGGAAGGGTGTTGCATCTGCGCTTCCCAGTGCAAAGGATAGAATATGCAAACTTAAACTAGCCACCGAAGATATGTTTGATTATCATGACTTAGAGCAGCAGTTGGATACTTTACAATCTTTAGATCTTGAAGAAGGATTCAGTGAGGCAGCCGTAGATGATGGTGTTTTGTTGACAGCAAGTGTATCAGATGTTGAACAAATGTCTGGCGTCAAGCATCGGCATAAATCAATGGATTTGGGTGTTAACAAAAAACAAGCCATGAGAGAGCCCCGTGTGCCAAAGATGGAGGATATTGATGACTGGTGTGATATGCGCGAGGCAACAAAGGTCGTGGAGAAGGAGTCTGATAAATTGTCACCTTTGATATCAGTCAAGACTCTTGATGAGACGAACAAGCGGGCCATCGAGGGTGGTGTCAATTCAAGTGGCAAAGAGAAACTTGCACAGTTGGAGGTACACGAAAGGCTTCACCGAGCGTACGAAGGAGGGAGTTTGAAAAAGACAATTTTAGCTTATTTTTTGAAAGCTACGGCGGATGATCGCCATAAGCTATTGAAATGGTTGGGCAGTGAGATTGCTCCGGAGGGTGTTGCTATGCCGGAGATTCAAGAGCTACCGGATATCTGGCTGCGTTTGGCGAAGATACCACCAGGATATGCGGTGCTTGGTGACAAAGGATTTCACCAATTCCATCGATTGAATCCTCACTTTAATCATGTCCGCACTCCTTGGAAATTGAGTAACAACGAGGTGCAGGACTATAGAAGGAGCGACACAATGATAAAGGGAGACAGAGCAACATCTGACACGCGTGTCATTGTGGAAGATGATTATGAACGGTATCGAAATGAAGGTTTGCTGAAGGGGTGTGTGCCATTTTGGGTTATTGCATTCTTGCCATATGCTCACGAATGGGGACACGCAAACATGAACCTGTTGGATCCAGTACGATTGCCGGGCAACAATGGCAATATTGACGATACATATTGGGATGCTTAAGTAGGATATACTATAATTAACAGTTTATATTTATGTGGTGCGTGTTCGTTTTGACTGTCTTCGAGATTGTCCTCTCTGGCGACTAATGTGTTGTTTCGCAAGAATATTCTCAATCAAACAAGGCTTACCCTGAATAATTCGCCTATCTTCCGACCACATATCTTCAATCTGGCGCTGTGACTTCTCCCTCCATCTGTGCTGCACGGCTCTCATCACATAAAAGAAACACAGCATGTGAGAACAGAAGAAAGCACCGTTTTCACATGTGCAATATGAAGCTGGTGATGGGATATAATCCTTTTTGTCTTCGTTCTCAAACACCATGTAGCACGAATGCAGGACCCCTCTTTCTTTACTCAAGCATTTGTACTTAATTGCAATCAACTTCTGACCAGGCCTAAGCTGCGATGCAACATTCCGTATCATCATTGTACTCAGACCTATGTTGCCACCGTCAAGTAATTCGAACGCAGTCAAGCGCTGATATTGTGCACGCTCGGTGCCAAAATGCTCGTCAATAAAACTATCATCAGCAACTCTTAGGCTTCTAATTTTATCGACGAACTCATAGTTCTAAAAGATAGCGGATGATTCACTGGTTTTTAGTGAACATGGTCACATAATTTAATTTAGTATGAAACTGAACGCAAACTCACCCAATCATCAAATTCGTCTCCGATGTCCACTTCATCGAGAGGCTCGAAACCTACCCACTTGGCTGGTTTCGGAACTAACATAGGATCAAGCACAGGCCTACGATTTCCAACTTCCAACGCTGACTCGGCCATTTCTCTTATTCTCTCTGTCGGCGTATTCTCAGGTGCAGTGATTCCACGAGATAGTAAGAAAAATCTCAACACGGTGTTGGGTTGTAATAGTAGTGGATCCTGGTCAAAGTTGAGTTTCGCAAACAGAGGCACAAGCTTTCTTGGATCGACGTCAGGATTTTCAGCAGCAGTGTACCGTGGTCCTAAAGTTTCTTCACGCCGATGATTGTTTGAACCGACAATTGTCATATCATAGTAATCCTCCAAGCTATGATCAAAATATTCCTTTGGGTGCTTCTCAAAACCAATAAATGCACCCCACTCCTCATTCGAAACACCGTCAGGCAGAGGGTTTAATGGAACCAATGACACAGTGCCAGTAGTCTCATCCTTCTCAAACACAGGATAATGTTTGATCAGATTCCGCACAGCAATAAACTTTTGTGGCGACCACTCCTCATCTGCCAAATCATTATCACCCCGTTTTCTCTTGCCAGTGCGCTTCACTAAATCGTCCAGCCATTGCTCTTCGGTCTTAGTTTTGTCGGTTGCAGTTTCTTTGATAAAGGAATCGATTAGTGCCGTCTGAGTCTTCTTTCCCTTACAAGAACCAAATATCTTAGCTGGGCCAATGTTTGGCAAATTGGATATGTAATCATTCCCCGAAAAGCATGAAATCTCAGCCAAAAATGAGGACCGTTGTCCTTTGGCAATCTCAGAGTTGTAATCACCAGCCTTGAGGGCTGCAACGTCAAAATAATTACACGAGCTCTCTTTTGGTGCCAGTACATTAATTTTTGTTTGAGAGAGTGCATGTGGAACTTCGTACACCACTAAGTCTCCATCCTCTGTAATGGCTGCAGTAGCTTCACCATTCATAATGAGCTTCTTTATTTGAGCATCTGCCTCAAATGGTGCCTGAACGAAGCCTATGTTGTTCACCGTAAACCACTCTGCCAACGAAGCATATTCTTCTGGAATTGGACGACTGATCTCTAAGCGAAGCCTCCAGGCCTTACGACGCATTTCTTCTGAGATAGGATGGTTTGCTGCTTTGACGTGGGTTACAATTGAATCATACTCAGTACGAGCAGATTGTGATTTCTTTTGGCGCTGTCTGTTGGTGAAAGTCTTGAGACTTGGAGACTTTCCATCAAACACAAATATCGGTTCAATACCTAAAGCATCCAATGCTCTAACCCGTCCCTCGAAAAAACTCAGCACCCCTGGATGTGCATAGGCTGGTTTTGATGTTCTGGCGTATTGGATGTCCCACTTTCTATCAAGCATGTGCACCCACGCAGACGTATCAATGGCAACAACTTTATCCGACAACGATGATAGCAATTTTCGTTCTTCACATCGAAAATCACCAAGACTCTTGGCCCATAACAATTTGACACCCATTATAATTGACGTGAGGACGAAGAGCTACAATTATTATTCACGTCGGCAGAGTGAAGGTAGTGGCTGAAGAAGAAGACAGAATTTGGTGTAATCAGCGACAGTTACTGAGGCAACACAGTTGTAGACTAGATGGGTATGCTTGCGAGCTAGTATTGTGATTCGTTGTGCTTTAATTTACGTTCGATCGACGATACGTCGTTGAGTTAATTGACGATTGCAAAAGAGATTTCAGTTCACCGCAGGAAATTTTGGTGGTGCGCACCAAAATCGATTTTGGAATCACAGGCGCCACTAACAAAATTTGGCGGGATTCTCAGCACGCATCGCCAAACTCAAGCTTCACAGCCATTGCCCATCACCCATCACCATGATGGCCCAACAAACTACACAATGGATAATGCGTCTATTCCTGCTTCATTTATTTTGGCCTGCAATCAGAACTCACTTTTGCTTTGGCTTGAATGGAGGACTCGTTCGATTTGCAAATGCCTTTTCGTCGCCTCGTCTCTTCGAAATAAGACGGCGCTCTGCAAGAAGAACAATATCTTTTCCGATGGGAAACTCGAAATTGAAAGTGCATTCAGTAAAGAATCTTTTCGTGATGGGGTCACACCGGCAAGTTGATGGTGCATCTGATGTGCAAATCGAAACAAACAACATCGATGCATTCAAAACTGACAATAAGCTATCTCCGACTGATGAAAAACAACTTATTATTGCATTTGACAAAGTAGTTAATTCAAGATATGCATGCACGCGATTTCAAAGATCTCAAGAACCATCTAACAACATGACAAATACAACCACGCTTTCATCTCCAGCCTCACTCCCGAACCCACAAGTAATTCGATTGGCCTATCAATCTCTCGCACTCTCACAGAGAGCGCCAACTGGATTTAATGTCCAACCGTATCGAATAATACTGGTACATGAATACAAACAAAAAATGGAACTGGCTCGGTACTGTCTAGGAAGGAATGCCGATAGAATACGTGATTCAGATTGCACTGCCGTCTTTTTAGCCGATGAGGAGTGTGGAAGAGATTGGAGACGATTCAAAGACTTTTTAGTTGGTAACATGGCAGAGGANCTTTTTAGTTGGTAACATAGCAGAGGAGAACGAAACGAATAAATCGAGAACACGGCGTCCTCTATCAACCAAAGCACTCAACAAAATGCGAGTACTCATTCTATTATTTTCTAGTGGCTATCCACTCCCTTGGATAATATCACGTCCATTCTCATTCTTCCTACGACTTGGGGTAACAATTGTTGGAAACATGTCAAGATGGCTTTATGATCTTCATCAAAGACTTGACAACAGTTCTTCATCAATATCAAAGTTTATTTCCAAATTACTACCACGCCACAATCTAATACTGCCCACGCTGTCATCACCAACAACTTGGTCTCAAAAGAATACAATCCTACCCGCCATGACGTACATGTTGGCATGCACGGCTCGTGGACTATGTACATGTCCCATGGAGGGTTTTGATGCTCAGGGGATACGGAATGTGTTGGGCATTCCAAAGAGATTTAGTGCTCCATTAATTGTTAGCACCGGAACGGCGTATCGCGGCACTGATGAAGGAGTGGATGATGTGGGAGTGAGTCATGGAGATGGTGGTGCAAAAATGTCCCCTAGATATCCTGTGGAAGATGTTGTTTTTGGGAATGTGTTTGGTGGTTCAATTGTTCTTCCTGATTAATGTAGATAGCTTTGTGGTGTGTTTAAAGTTGTTTCGAGAGTACATTTCGTTAATTAGAAATAGATGATACACATTATCTAGCCCCCCCAAGTGTAAAGTTGATAACACAAGCTGACCTTGGGCTCAGTAGTTTTTGAGAAGACCGCAAGTTCAAATTTTAGATTTCAAGTTTGACATAAAAATCTTTGAAAAAATGTCAACCTGTGCGCCTGGTTCTGGACTTCTGGATTTAAGCTGGTTTGCTTGGTTAGCTACATATGAGACAACCTCAGGTGGTAGTTTGGCTGGTATGGCACATCTGTTAAACTATGATACAATCTCATGTAGCAAACGAGAGGGTAAAAGCTGATTTGATTTTGATTTTCAGTAGGAATGCAAACTAGGAAACTGTGGCCTATTGATCCTTTCATTTTTTTAAAGTTCAAGTGAGGGGTGTCAGAAAAGGATAATGGCGCAGTTGCCTTTAAGTACAACATGTATATAGACAACTGATTGCAGAAAGATCATTTTGAGTTGCAAAAGTAACCCTCACACACTATCATTGAAACTTGGTTAAAATTGATCCACTGAGAATTTTTGTTTGGATTTAGTCATGTTTACCAAAACAGAGACTTAACTAAAAATAAATAAGCCGTGGCTTTTTACCCCAAAACGACACAGCACTATTTTGTAATTTGACTAACAACATAAAACAAGAGTGATTGACAAATAGTTTCTTGTGGTTACTCACACTTATTGACAATCGTTGACCGTTTACAGTTGTTCACAGTACTGAGAATGTGTACCTACAATTGCATGGCAGCTGCCAGTGGTGCAAAGATTACATTGACCAGAGTTTTTGAGCAACTGTCTAAATTCTGCAGCCAAATTGTCTGGACCGTTCAAAAAGATAATCATTGTGAAATGAAGCACGGATTTTGCTGTCATAATTCTGGAGCTTCAGGTTTGAGAAGGTCTGACAATGTGTTGACTGCATGGAGACTCACTTTTTATAATACAACCACTACCAAAACCAAAAATGATAAACAACCATGGACAACTGCAGATGGAATTATCCCTATCAATTAAAACCCAGTTTTATTAGTTTATTTTGTTTGTGCTACAATCCCAGATAACAATATGTCAGAACTAGGGTTACTGCTAATGAGACCAATAGTTACATGAAAGAATTCGCTGCAAATTGTATTCCTGTTGGAACATATGTCTCAAGTAACGCTACTCCTGTGGTTATGAAAACTGTACAACTACATAAGGTGGTTTGAAGTAATAATTGAATCCACACTTACAGCACAACAATAGATAACTGATGCCGTATTCTTATTTGATACAAGTTCAGATGGACAGCTAAACATTGATAAGGTGAATGAATGTTAAATGTGATCAACATTCACTTATCTCGCACCTTCTGTTGCTGTCACCAGCTCCATCCATCTGGAGCAACCCGCAATTTTACCTGCGTTGGTGATTTTGTTGACAGACTTTCACATTGAATTAATCTTCACACTTTTACATCGATTACAAATCCAATGAAATAGCAAGAAACTCTCTCAAGGCATACGCTCAAAGGAGACAAGACATCTAAATAGTAGCTGAGGTGTTGTGTGATCCACTCTTCGTTAATCTTGATGAGCTCTCCCTCTTCCATGATGATCACCTCGCCTCCCTCTTAAATATCTGTCAAGACTACTGGCTCCAACAAATGACAATGCTAAGGACCAACAAATCAAAACTATAACCATATCTGCTCGACAGTTCAGTCCTTCATCTCCTAGATAGAATTCAGGGTTGATGTTTCGAATTGATGGTGAGCACCCAAGTTCTGAGTAATTGGTACTACCATCAGGGCCTGGAACACACAAAACCTTATCAGAGATGATTCCAAGTTTTCCAAACGCATAATCCCATTTTTTGTACCAAATGTCAGAGTATTTAAATAGGGTCTTCAATGGACCAAAATGACCAACTGGTAGAGACCCAAAGAGAGGTGCAAAACCGGCACATTTTGAGGCGTCACCAAAATAGCCCTTCACCAACCCAGAAGAAAGTAATGTCAGCCAAATAGTGAAGAAAACAACAGCCAATTCAAGCATTCTGCCCCGGATATCTGATCCCTGGTATGATTTGATTGCTGAAGCGAAACCTCCCGCAATTACACCCATACATAGAAAGTTGATTGGTAGAAATGTATACATCAAGTCATACAAAAGCAAATCCTGCATTGGGGAGAGTTGACAAATTAAAAACAAAAAAGTGTTAGTATTGTTGTCAAATGAAATCATGGCAACTTGGAACGTTCCTCCTCTCACCTTCAAAATTCCCGGCACTGCAACCAAAATCCCCACACTATAAACAACCACACTCCACCAAAACCGCCCCGGCTTATAACAAACATGTTTATGCACAATATGCCAACTAACATTCTGGCACTGCCTCGAACAATAATAACTCCTTAAACATCTGACACACTTCCACCTCGCTCGACGACGGCAGAGACTGCAAGCCCAACGACGGCGGGAGACTCCGCGTTTTTTGAGCGTGCGTCGAGCTCGGCAGTAGAGTGCCACGAGCGGAGAGATGAGAATGGGAACAAATGGCCTCAGCCACCGGCGGCGTACAGCCGCAGCGCCAATTTGCCACCAGGGGTGGGGACGACGTAGCGCCGCAAGGACATGGGGAGGCATGGCGTCCATCCAATCTTCTTCGCCCATGACTTCTCCTAGCGTGTTACTTCTAGAAGGACGTGAGGGAGGTGGGGGCAGAGTATATGGAGTTTTGCAAGTTTCGCAATTCAATCCATTTTTAGCATCGGGATGACGAGAGCGACAGCGCCACTGTTCAATGCAGAGGTAGTGTACGAAAGCCATGGATCCGGTGCATGAGCAGGGAGACAGGAGGGGGTTGTCTGCAGTGGGGTGGTGGAGGACAAGTTTGGGAAGGTTGAGTGAGGAGGGAGGGGATGCAGCGGGTGTTGCAGGTGGATCAGCATGTTGTAGTGATGATGGTGCAGCTGTTTCATTTGAATCATTGCTTTGGAGAGATGATGCAATTCCCCCCTCATTACGTGCAGCTGCGGTGGTTGGTTCAGCAGCTGCTCTGGTCTCCGTCTCTTCCTCGTTATTTTTATCATCTGTTGCTGTTTCCAAGTCATAGTTGACATCATGTAGACCTTCACGACAAATTCTACAAAAGACAGGCTGCAAAACGAAAAGTAGAAAACAAAACATAGACAATGACCTCGTTAGAAAAATGAAAAAATTAATGGTGAATTTTTCAAGAATGAAATTCCCCAAGAAATCAGAGCGAATCGAAAGAGTGAAATACAACCTTCTTAGGGTCAATTTGCTTCAATTTTTTTGCATCCTGTGCATGCACTTAATAAAACTTTCAAGGAGTCAAAGACTCGAGCTATAAAGTCTATCCAAACAGTACCAATTCATATTGTTACCGATTCCCGTTAAAAGACAACACCTCTCATTTTTGGCCTCCATTAAACCAATCCGTGACAGACACAAATACCTACCTTCAAAGATACCAACAAGCAAGGGAAACATGCACTAAACAGTACCTTGAAGAAACAACAAATGTAATCATGTCATGTACATTTATTTGTTCAAGCAAAGAAGACAACTAAACATATCAATCACAGATAAATTCTCTCCCCCAGATAAAAATTAAACAAAAAAAGACTCCCCCATCAATCAATCTACACAAACATCAAATAATCATAACTCACCTCCCCATCCTCAACCTCTTCCCCCTCCAACCCATCATCATACTCCTCCAACAACTTCATCCCCTTACTAGTAGGATAAATCTCAATCGTCCCATTCCTCAACTTGGCACTCCCCACATGCACTCCTCCTCCCCCCTTCTTGGCCGAATCCATAGCGACAAACCCCCCAAATCCCCCATGAGGACCGGGCCAACGTAATCGTAACCACGTCCGACCGTGGGAGGAAATGACAGAGTCGGCGAGGAGGACTTCGGCGTGTCGTGCTCTGCGGATGGCGGATGCTTTGCCCGTTGAGATGGGGGTGGTTGATCTATTATTAGAGGTGGATGGAGATCCCCTCCCCCCGTCACCAAATTCAGTACTGCTATCACTGACACTACGTACGACTCCTCGTTCTCGGTCGCTTGGTCTACGCTCTCCCACGCCTGCTCCTCTTGCACCATCATTCCGTCCCACTGTCGTGCTGTTGGAGCTGTCCTCCAAGTCGTGGGGACGGTCGAAAATTCTCATGCCGTGACGCCATGGTTCTTTGGATGAGTGGCCGGGGAGGCAGAGGTAAACTGGCATCTTTTTGGACTGTAAGAAGCGATCGAAGTGCTATGGGATTTGGTATTTCATTAATATTGATTGAAGGCTAAGATTTGTGGTCGAAGGCTTTTCACTTTTCAGTCGGGCGGCCGAAGACCGAAACTTTTAGAAGGCTTATTGATAACTGGTGTTAATACCTCCCATTCTTTGTAACGACCAACCATAATGTCTGACAATGATTTTTTCAAGAACGCCTGCTAACATTTTGGAAGAAGCAGATTGCCAATGCGACATGTCCACGTCACGCGTGTCAAAATGGCTGTCAAGTTTTGAGTTGGAGTTGAAAGGGAAAAGAAGGAAGTTCCATTGTGAGAATCAATCTACAATCAACCCATTGAGAAGCCGATGCTTATGGGAGCACGTAGCGCAGCACATAGAGCTCAATTTTTGCTCTGCGTTGTTGATTCTCGTATCTTATCCCAGCGTGGCGCAGCACGCAGAGGGTGTTGCTCTGCGTTTTTTCAGGATTTTCCTGCGATTTCAACGCAGAGCAACGAGCGCTGCGTTTTGAAAACGCAGAGCTCATAGGCCTAATACGCGCGAAGACGCACGATTGTCAGCTTCAAAATTGCCGTTAGAAGAGAAGCTTCTTATAATAAATACTGGTTCCTATTTACGTTGAGATTTAAATTCTTGAATCACGACTAACTAAAATGACCCGAGAGAAGTGGTTTAACGGACAAATAATTAAATACTAATTCCTATTTGGACTTTCTTAAAGCTCTACGTTGAGTTACGCGCTTCCCTTAAGGCTCGACGAAACGCAACGCAGCACAAATCAAGAGAAACCCTGCTCTGCGTGCTGCGCTGTGTTCTGCCATAAGCATCGGCTTAAGCAATAAGCAATCAGAGTTTGAGCACAAACCAACAAAGTCAGAAGCAAGTCATGAGTACCATATGCAGCCAAACGAGCGATAGCCAAAGCAAAATTTATCCGAAAAGCCAAAAAGCACTTAAAAACATTATGAACTAGATGATAAGCTGTGACAAAGAATTGTCACTTTTGGGAAGTGTAATTTAGTAGATCTAAAAAAATAATGATTTGAGCCTGAAAGCAATCTCTCCTCTCCCACTCGATGATAGCTCCATTCAAGTGAACGTCTGCCAAAATAGTTCTTTACAAGTTAAAGAAAGATATTACCATACATAATCAATTCTACTCAACTAGACTAATATTTAGTATAAGTGCAAGTTACTATCCGCAGGAACTACATGGTCTTCTGTACTGCAGTTGGATATTATGTATGGTATGAAACCGTATAAATTGAAATTGTCTCGCCAACCACCATCAAGGTTTGTTAATATAAAACACAGAGTGGAAGAATACTACTAATACCTCAAGGCAATAGAATCCCGGTCTTTTGCCCATTCATCTCCAAATGGATATGCTCTTTGGTGGTATCAATGCTTTTGTCAGACTCATCAACCTCCAACTCTTCCGTATCACAACCACTCACATCAGATTCGTTAGTGGTGGTACTGGCGGTACCGTCAGTGCAGCTCTTGTGGTCGGAGGAGGTGATGGAATCAGTGTGAGTGTCAGGACAGAGCTTAAGGCTGGATAGAGTGGTGATGGTATCAGTAGAAATGTTATCGAGTTTATCCTTGATAATATAAAAGTGCTCCGCAAGGGCTTTGATGTGAGCTGGTTTTGTTGGACTGCGAAGGATTGTGTACAGCCTCTTCTTGGAGTTTTGCATGTGTGACTGTAGCATGTGAAATTGAATGGGAGTTAGTCATAAAGAATTAACAAACATAATTTTTGTTGACATCAACTGCACACTGACCTTGTAATAACACCTTAGTCGATTCCTAATCTTCTTATCCGTGTTATACCCTTCACCCCAGACCCAACCCTTCTCTGCTGCCTTGCTCTTAACCAATTCCAAGAGTTTATTGTTGAACTTCAACTGCTCCTTGGTCATGCATTTCCCAATACTCATCTCGTAAAACTCTCTCATGTTATCAATCAACACCTTTTCCAAAGAGGGGTAAACTGACCACAAGAAGGCTTTGTCCAGTACTGCGCCTGGCCCTGGCTCATTTCCTATCTGACGATCCCAATCACGTGAAATGGTCATGGAAAACAATAACTGTTTCCAGACTTTGGCATCGGCAAGTGCTTGGTCTGCTAGAAGGAAGGCTTGGAGTGCACTCTGATCCGAGGTAATGACTGCTTTGGCCACTATTTGTTCGGTATTAGTTTTGTTTAGCACCTTTTGTTTCTTGATAAGGCTGCTAAGGTCAGAAATGGAGAGAGGTTTGTCAGCGGATGATTCAGAGGATTCAGAAAGTTTGCGTTTCTTGGGCCGTTGCTGTTTCTTCTTGGCTTTAATGTCTTGGGTATTGGCTGCATAAATCAACATAGCTGTGCCTGATACGGGTGCCGTAGGGATATCATCTCGATAAGTCAGCATGAAGGCGGTTGATTCATCATTAATAAAGTTGATTGGGTAAACCTTTTCGTTATCATCGGAAGGTTCGAATGGTTGGTATTGGCTTTGAGTGGTATTTCGGATGGATGAGTACTGTATGCTGGTTGTGTCACAAACGCTGGATAAGAAAGTGAGAGGACATGCTGTGTTGGTACGTTGTTTTTTCGTTTTTCCAGAAGCGATTGGCTTGGTATGCTGCTTCTTGGACGAAGAAAGCTCATGACCAGTGTGTTTCGGTGAAGAGGACTTGGTTTGAGAAGGGGCAGTGATTGGACCTAAGTTGTTGCTATTTGCTTGGCCCATTGCAACATCAACAGATTCTTCAGATGATAGTGAAACATTACTGGAAGTATGTGTACCGAATTGTGTACAGTAAAAATCAGAGAGATCATACGAGGCTTCAGGGATGATCTTGATCATGATGCTTTCTTGATTCACTTGGCTAAGCTTAGTAGCTGGCATCTTGTTCTCTGCCTTCTCTTCATTAGTAGCTCTGGTCTTCTCAGCAACTTGCTTCACTTGAACGGGTCTAGGATAATCAACATTGCCTGAAGATGCACATGTACGAACTTGAGTTTGCTGTTTCAGAGATGGTACAGAAGGAGATGTCTTGACAGCAGTAAATTTAGAACTGGGCAGCTTCTCTTTAAGATCCGTTGCATTCCTTGTTTCAATGGTAGCAATATTAGTAACCGCCTTGCTTGAGCCCAAATTAGAAGTGGTCTTGTTTTCAGTCACAGCGTTACATTTATTCTTTGAGAGCAACATTGACGGTGCCATTGTCGTCGACGGCACAACAGATGAAGGGTCGGCCGAGTGAGAGCTCTTAATCTTAGGCGTGCTGCCGTTGCAGGCAGACGGATGAATCACCTTGAATTGCGTAACAGAGGGGGGCAATCGCGAGACACCGAATGAATGATCACGTGCGTACTTTACAACGGGTGAATTCTCAGTCGAAACGGCAGCGGGCCGTGGGGGTATAAACACAGCCGAGGGGGTCGAGGCGGTTACATGTCTGGATTTCTTTGGTAATGGTCGAATTGGAGACGGTGGCAAGAGCAGACCGGTAGCGGATGAACGATGAAACATTCCTAAAGCCATTGTTTGGGGTATAAACTTGTAGACCAATTAACAGATGAATGATGTTTGACGGTCGTTGCTTGGTTAATGAACGAAGGAGCTAGCGGTTTGATAAATATTTGTGAGCATCGATGGTGCTTCAGTTTGCATTGCTTTGCAATGCGATGCGATGGATGGCGGTTTGTCTCGTGAGCACGCATGTCTTGTGCAGCGAAGTGAAAAATGTAACGGCCCGCGCTTTTTCGTGATGGCTTTGCTGCCACTAAATAAGCTTCGTTTTCATTAATTAATCTGCTGTAGTTTTAAGGTGTGTTAGTGTTCTAAAAACATTTTATTTCAACGCGCTATTTTATTTCCGCTAGAAGTTCAATGCAATGACGCTGCAAACGGCATTGGTTTCGAAGCTTAGAAAAATGACTGTGATTTATAATTGAGACTCCATCGGTGATGGGACGGTGCCTGCACCTTCCTATCTATCTATGTAGATACGGCCGGTACCATACCCAGAGGGATGTATGCATGCAACCACCCTTCAAAATACCTACCTACATACACCTTAACCAATTAAAACTAAAATCTTGTATCTCAATAAATCTCAAAACTAAGGCCTCTAAAAGTTGGCCGGCCGATGTTTTTCTCTATCTATATCCCACACCAATCAAATCCTATCAACTTTTTGATGACTGTTTCCTGGTGGATCTTGCAAATTTAGTCAACATTTGCCAAAGAGGCAAATTGACAAGATATCCGGGCTTATTAGGGACCTTGCTTCCACAAGTTAGTGGTGATACCACGCTCTACTTGTAGCACTGAGGTCACGAACAGAGTGATACTGATACACATTTTGACCTATTAAAGGAACAAAGAAATAAAAGTGTTAATTTGGAATTACACATAATTGAATCAAAACCAAGATTTACCAAAAATTATTGTGTTGTATTGTATTGTATTGTGATTTTAGCTACCACAGTTCACACAATGAACCGCTCAACGAAATTGCCAGAGCGGCCAAAAAGCGTGTGAACTACTTGACTACTTATAGTCAAACAAATAAGGCCAGAGTGGCGGTTTAGTGCTAGCGAAACAAGACATTTAATAGTGAAGAAAAATCGGAAGAGCTCTGAGCCACTTAATTTGTGAGCAGTTCATTGTGTGAACTACAGTATGACTTATACATCTACTAAATAGACTCCAATTTGCTTCACCAGTCGCACACAGCAACCATAATTTCTGTAACATTTCTGTATCGAAAGAAGTTATCCATAGTGCAGTGCTTCCAATTGGTCGTGCAGTATACCCACTCTTCTTTCCCACTATGATAAGCTACAACCAAGGCATTATGGAGGAAACAGAGGTCGAGGTCAAGGAGTTGTCTATTTGCTATTAAAAAAGACATGGAAGGCAGTTTTGGAGAAATTATATTTGACTATATTGTCAATGCAAAGGCAATTGTTTCCAATCTTGCATAACATCAATACTCTTCAATTATTACCAAGAGAGAATCTGTTGTTGCTTTATTTTTCCTTTTTTGTTTGGTATTGTGTGATTCATGTGTGCAGTTGTCACCTGCTGAAGTTTCATATGATTTACGGTTTGATTGGAGTCATGCTGGTCTGGGTGATTTAGCTGTATATATGTCAAGAATCTACTTAAAGAATTACAAAGAAGAAGTCAAAAGTATAATCCAAGACTGGAGTATTTGTTTGTGACACCATTCTCTTAAAGGATGAGACTTGTGAACTTCTAGAGAAATTCTGAGAATCTTATGGTAACACTTAGAGTGAAACAGATTTCTTAAGAAACAGTCTATGAGGTTCATGACTGTACATTTGGTTTCACATTTTCATTTTAGATAGTTTTGTAAAGCTCATAATTTTCATATCAAGATGAATGCAAATTACTTTTACTATTGCTTCCACCATCACCCTCAGTGATCATTGAAACATGTTAACACATATCCTAGACCCAG
>JALLAY010000348.1:0-16468 GCA_036939635.1 Cyclotella baltica | reverse complement strand
CTGGACATCATTATTTTGATGCGGATGGCGGTTGAGATGAATGATGGCGGGCGGCGTTGATGTTGATTGCTCGGTCTGTTGGAACAGGACGCCAAGCAGTGTAGTCATACAAGCAAATGCAAAAAGATTCAGTCTCTATTCCTACTTTCTTACGCGACAGGCGGGTCATAAGGATTACTATTTTAGGTAATGAACAAAAGGTCGTCTATTGTTACCGCTTGATTGAGCCCACAATTTTAAGTAAAATTTGCCCCCCAAATAGAGACACCCAATACTCCAAACTCCCACCAATCCCCCCGCCGAACTACTGCCAATAATCGGCGTCTGTTTGCTTGATGAAGACGATCACATGTCGAAACAACACACTCTTGACACAGATGCACTGGAGGCGTAAGCAAACCAAACATAAAGCCAATGAAGATCCTTAGTAGCAGAAACAGCAGCATGTCGTCGATGTTTGGGAACGGCTACGGCGACTATGATGAGTTCAGCATAAGCGTAAGTTTCGTGCGCTTCGTTCAGATTCTTCCTTTAAATTTATGTTTCCCAATGCACATCACCAACTTTTACACACCACCTCTACACTCTAGCACCCGTTTGCAATAGTATTTCGCTACGGTGGTACCGTTTGGCCTCTCGTGCTTCCATACTGCTTACTCAACTGTGTCATATTAACAGTACTTACTTTCATCCAAAACACATTAGACATGCGTCTATCCATCCTCCCACAAGGTCATGCTCTCATGTCCTTGCTCATAGCCTACCTCGGAGTATCAAAAGTTAACTTGGCATACGAACGGTATATGAGCGCACAAATTGCCACGGGTCATGGGTTGATGGTACTTCGGGAATTGAATCAATTGGCGCTAACTCTATCAGAAAACTTTACTGGAAAAGAAGCAGATGAATGGAGAGCAATTACGCATCAATCTATTGTACAGGTGATACATGAGACTGTTGCCACCTTAAGAGACGGGAGACACGCTGCCTTACTGGCAAGGAATGTAGGCCTAGTTCAATCTAAACTGGGTGCATCTGCATCAGTATCGGGGTTGGATGATCCAATGGTTTTAGTGCATGCCTTGCGATCGCACCTATATCATGACAGTCTCACATTGACCAATCAAACAGATGAACAATTGCAACTTTTGGAGAGGTGTAAAATGGTCGACCTTCTACATGAGTTCACCATGTCTTATAGGAATCTACTTCGTATTGCCTCGACTCCTTTGCCGTTCGCTCTGGTTCAAATGGGTCGAACCTTTATTTTCATCTGGGTCATTACTATCCCCTTTGTTCTGTCTGGTGGAGACTTTTTGCAGGAATACCCATCTGCCTTCTCTTTTGTGATCTTGCTGACATATGGGTTTTTAGGCTTGGAATTTGTGAGTAGAATGCTCTCGAATCCATTTGGAGATGAAGTCAAAAACGATTTGAATATCAAAGGAATGGGAGCTGCTGCTATTGTGGGGATTGAGAATGATTCAAGAAGTTGGAAAGAAGAATATGAGAGGAGATTGCAGCATGCAAAGAATAGTGATTCGAGAGGTGATTCGCTGTCATCTATAAATTCTTCCAGTTTAAGGGATTTTATTCATAATAGACAAAAGTCAAGTCGGTCATCAGGTCGGTTTGTTCATTTGGATAGCGTTGTAGATGCGTCGGCGAGTTATTTGTCTATGGAGGAAGAAGGAATGGTTCATGCTTAGAAACCGCCTCATGGAACTATGGATTGTTGCTAGTATTATTTAGAAGAGTGATGTTCTTGGAAGTTTTAACATAGAAACATATTGATATGAAGGGCAACTCTTGGATATATTACAATACCTTATTATGCAGTGAATTAAAGCTACAATTATCTACAAACCCAGAGCAATAGTCTTTCTTTTCCATTCAAATATGAAGGAAGCAGAAAACATTAGGCATGTAGGAGCCGTCATGGACCATCAACAACAATAAAAACATAATAAATTAGGCAATTCAATCTATCTACCACTTTAAAACCAATTCAATGGAGTCTTATTACGCCAAAAGTTCAAACAAGACAGTGTTGCAGCCAGGGGCCACCTAAGAGAACAATCTCTTCTAGAGCCATCATGGACAATCACTAGACTTCCATTCAACATTGACTGTGATATCCACTTGACTTCTTCCTCGATTTCGGCATGCTTCCACATTGTCTGTTTTTCTAGTGTCTAGCCAGTCCGCGAGATCAAGAAACTCTTGTGTGTCTTGTATCTAGTCGTACCACTGTGTGTCAGAGATTATACTCACCGTTCAATTGTCATTTTTCATTTTTGTGTGTGGAATGTGGACACACAGTGCATCATGTCTTCAGGAAGCTCCGGTACTTGGTGAGATTCAATCCATTTTTGAATTGCTCTATTCTGTACTACTGACACTTGTTTAGCATAGCAGTGCACTGCATCATCTGCTTCATGTGGCAGTTGGTTCATCAACCTTCCTCTCACTTCTCCACCTGGTAATGACATCATAACCTTTCCTCACAAACTTTCCCAGTGATTACACGTACTCCAGTGTTTTCGATGTAAAAGGTATAATTACGTGCTTCTATAGAGAGAAATCCTTTGTGGTAGATTTCTCCAAAGGAAACTCAATGATAGACTCCGGCTCTTTACCAAGTTCCATCATCAGCGGGTGTACTCGTTTCCCGTCTGCACCCATTAGTTGGGATATGAAATACTCTCACTTGGGCTTCTTAACTTGGTTTACTGAGAGCCATAGATTTTTGTTGAACATTTTCACGACAGCCTCCATGACGGGCTATTGGGCTTGTAGTTTAGCTGTAGTAAGAGTGCTAATATGTGAGCATCAGTTTCAAGACACATTCGACATTCTGAAATGATTTGTGGAGTTGGTAAATATCAGCATTCTCCTCCAACTATGCATAGGTAGAAGTCAAGTACCTTGTAGTAACCTTCTACTGTTGCAGCGTAGTTGAAGTAGAAGGAGTTTAGCATTCGTTTGACTATAAGGGAAGTAGTTCATTTCTAAGATCAGCCACCAGTGCACGATAAGGCTGCTAGGTTGACTTACTGTTTCAGTTGCCCATCTGCAAACAGATCTACATAAAGGATCACTGTGGTTATAAGGTATAACTAACTATATCATGATTAGGTGGAAGAAGTTTCAAAACCTGTACTCCATTGATTGATGTCTTTAATGTCTCTTCATAGGGCATGGTTTTCTTGTTTGGTGGTACTGGTGTGAAGCCTTCTCCAGTTTCTTCCATATTCGTCAAGCACATTTGTCGGGTTTATCTTGACCTTAACGTCATAATCATAATGACATACAGAGGCCACGTCTATGGTAGTAGTTGTGACCTGGAATGCCATGCTGATCCATCCTTTCCCATAACAGGTCCTCACTTGTAAGATACTTTTCATTCCTGCTTTCATGATAAGAAGGTGTGCCTTGAGACTAGATACCTTTGTTATTAATTGTCTGAATTGGAAAATGTCCAGAAAAGATTCAAGATAAACCCATCAAGCTTCTGTTTTCTCAATAAAGTGTACATATTGACAGTGATTTGCAAAAGTATCATAAACATATATTTCATCCTCTTTTCATTAAGAGGGACACATCATAAATCTCTGGGTATCTTGTCGCCCAAACTATTTTTATTCTTGTTGGATAGAAATAATTGATTCTTATCGATAGTCTTGCGGTAGTGGAGCAAGGTATGTTTGATGCCTTTAGGACAGAGTCCATTGTTTACACCACTAAGACAGGGAGAGCCTACTTGGAGCAGAGTCTCAACACTGTATTGCTTTCATAAAAGTCCTTATATTGTACTTCCATGCCAAAACTAAGTCTATGGCTTCTATCATTTCATCCCAGGGTACAGACGGAAATAACCATGAAAAGTACAACTGGTCCTTTAAGTTTCTCTGCTGTCTTACTTTCTTCTTGCTTTTTAATGCTCCAGATGTTCAATTCCCTTATACTTGCTGCTGTATTTTGATCCTTAATTTAAGTCTTTTAATCAATTGCATCCATCCTGAGTTCATATTTGTTGAGAACATCTTCTCAGAATCCATGGTGGGAGTACAGACAAAGTCTGGAAGGATACCATGGTCAATAAGTGAACCTAGATGAGTAGAAGGGGGAATACTTAAGGGAAAGGCTCAATCGGGTCAAAGGAAGGTCGTATTCAGACACAAGAGTGAGCTATCTAAACGAAATCTCGGAGAGAGAAAACTCAAAAACCGTAATTTCAAATAACTCAAAACTTGTCGGAGCAAACTTCAAATTGAACTTGAAATACTCCGACTGCATATTCTCATACATCTACACACTTGTTGTTGAGAAACAAGTAGCCTGGTGCTGAATAGTACTTGTGTAATGGTCATTTCGGTGGAGGTTTCGGTGGAGGGACCTCATTCAATGTAAAATAAGTCTAGGCATGATTTTTGCGCTTGAATCGGTCAACTTGTTGAAAAATCTCATGTCCAGTTTTAAGGGTTTGCAGCCCCCTATTGGTGTATTCCATACCTGGTACTAGTTCTGCAATGATTTGAACACCCATGAAAGCTACTTCTTTAGGATCCAGGACTTTAGATAGCTTGCTGTTTAACTTTCCACTTTCTGATGTCCTCTCTTTATCTCATGCTTGGACTAAATGGTTGCACATTGTTGATAGTCTTCTCGTTCAACTGAGAAATGCTTGTTCCTCAACTGAATTGTCATCCTTGTTCTCCTCCTATCATCACTCCCTTGTTGAACATCAAATCCCAAACTAATGCCTTGTTTGCTCTTTTGTTCAGTTTCACCACCAGACTTAATGTTTTTTGTTTGCTAGGGGTCTTCTTGGAGTATGCCTTGGTATCTAGGTTCTGAGGCTTCCTTGTCAACCTCACTTTGACTTGTTCATTTTCATTGCTATTGGACTTCACATCCTCAATCTCAATGATCATCATGGGCACCGGCCGGCCTGCTCATGAGGACTATACTTATTCTATCGCTTTGTGCAGTCCTTGTCCTCTTCTTCTTGTCTAACTTCTTCTTTGCAGCTCTTGAGCTTGATAATGATTCTTTGTCACTGCCTCTCACCTGATGAGTCTGAGCCATCACTAATCTCAGCTTGAAGACTTGACCCTTCAGTGCCATATGAGGAATCATAACTACTCTCCTCATCTCCATCGCTCCTCTAAGAAAGGTCCATCTTAGATTCATCCTCATCATCTTCTAGTTCCTCCTCTGTTAATCATCATCATCATCATCATCATCATCAAAAACAACAGCCAAATCCAAAAACCTGTTTGGTGCTTCAATGTTGGTCTTTTCCTTTTCTCACTACTATTTGGTGAAGTCTAGACATGATTTTTGTACTCGAATCAACTCATTGAAAAATCTGATGTCCAGTTTTAAGGATTGCAGCTCCCTATTGGTGTATTCCATCAAACTGCCAATTTCTAACTGAAATTTTGATTACTTCAAGTTAATCTCTCCACTGCGGCTTCTTCGATGTTCATTGTATAGTACTCTTGGTTTGCTGCTCAAATTAAAGCACTCCTTTGCAATTTCTACCCCACTTTACTAATTCCTTTGTAGCCTGATTTACTGCATTTAAATATCTCCTGAAAAGAGTACAACTCAATCAGCTCCAAAACTGAAGAAGGGTGTGGACATAAAATTCATCAGAGAGATGAGGATGAGTCTTCCCCAGAGTGCAAAAATCTTGTATTCAAATGTTCCAATGACCAAAGATCATACTTCTTTGATTCAAACCAATGCAGAGTTGAAGTGAGTTTATATACTTACACTTTTAGTATTGGTCGAAGTGGTGCTGACTTGGTCTAATCCTCAAACTTAAGTTATAAACTACCAGAGGAGAGCAATCTAAATCTTTTAAATAACACAGGGTGTGGCTTAGCACCTTTATTCGGAACTTCACCAATTCTGAACCCTGACCCTGGTCTGACTCAACACTGTGTGGCAAATAGGGAAGGGTTATCATTTTCGAATTTGTCGCCAATTATTCAGTAGTAAAGTGGCCCCTCAAGAGGCAGCTTACGCTTAAGATCCCTGGTACGAGCCATCTGCGATACTGAGATATTGGAGTTTAAAGTAAGAGTCGTGGGCGGCTCTTGTCCGTCTCCACCAAGCCCAGCAAGATACTCAGACCAATTCCCGCGAGTGACAATGGAGTTTTCGTTCATCGTTCCTTCTTCAGATTTTGTGAGCCCGCCAATAATAGAAGTCTCATCCTTCTCAGTATCATACGTTTTGCAGATTGATGATTCAAAAGGATGAAGTTGAAGTGACTCGTCTCGATTGACCCAGCTCGAATTAGAAGTGAAATTGAGGCCGTGACTATCAACAATTGAATCCACCCCAGTTGTTGACAGCTGATCACTACGGAATTGATATGCGGACGGACAGTGCTGCTGGGGCCCATGACTCAGTGTAGAGCCCTCACGACTTTGATTGATCTTATCGTTCCTGAAATTCTCGTCACCAGTCGACGTTTGATGCTGGTAATATCCTGAACCGCCCCTTCGCGAACCGCTCTCAGGCTCGGGCTTACAAAACCTTCCAATCATTGTATCTTGTCCGGACAAGCCGGATGAGTTAAAATAACGACCTTCCTGCAGGTTATAATTGTTTTGGTAGGGTTGGCCGCAATAAGGACTTTGATAGATATTGGAAAGAGAATACTGTACACTGCGTCCATTCTCGGGTCCGTCACCATGACGGTTCTCAGGTGCGTATCCAGCAGGATCCTGGCTCCTTCGATCAGCCTGTGCGTACCCAGAAGGATTCATATGGCTTCTTTCATCACGCGAAAGAAAGCATTGTCGTTTAGCAATGGAACAATTTTGTGGATCGTTCTCAGGAGGTGCCGGTGCATCATCTGTCAGAAGTGAGTTGCCACGATCGCCTGCATGACAGTCCGGAAGAGGAAATCTTTTGGCTATCTCATAGAAATTAGGCTCCGTTTTTGGATCTGCAATTTTCCTACCAGTGCTGACCGAACGAGTCATGGCCTGGGCAAGCTCGGGTCGTCCGCGCAAAAATAGTTCATGGTAGTATGATTTGTGGTCCAAACCTTCCCTTGTGATCCGCTGGGAGATGAGGCATTCAAAGCATTAGGAAAAAGACGGGCAAACAAAGAAATAATCGTTGCTCTCAACTTCACTCACCTTAAAGCCCCATCCGTTTATAGATNTTGTTGAATTGTGAGACCATATCCAGGTCTCACAATTCATTCAGTTGCGGCTCTAATCATTGACTGACTGGTCTGTCAACCTTTTGCTCTCAAACAGTTCTGTTCAATGGGCTTTCTGTTTGAAGGTCCTCGGGTCCATCTTTTTGAGCACTAGCATCCTTATAGAGTCTGAGTTTGTAGACACTTATTCATCGAAGAAGCTGAGAGATTCATACTCTCACATCAATGACAGCATGTCTGAGTATTGTGTTAGATTTGGATTGCCCAACAATGTCACAGACAAGGTACCAAACCACAGGCTGCCACAGGGCAGAGAGATTGGCACTGTTATCTCTACTGTTGAAGAAAGGCTGGAGGTTTCTAAAACCTGGGAGGACACCAAACGGAAAAAAGAAGTAGTGGTGCTTCTCAAGCTCATTCAAACCATTGCACACAAGCACGAGGAGGTCAAGCAAGGTACCATGGCAGTAGTTGA
Source organism: Cyclotella baltica (assembly GCA_036939635.1). Taxonomy (NCBI): domain Eukaryota; phylum Bacillariophyta; class Thalassiosirophyceae; order Thalassiosirales; family Thalassiosiraceae; genus Cyclotella; species Cyclotella baltica. Next base: position 8,801 of record JALLAY010000348.1, on the reverse strand, counting down.
ATAGCAACAGAATTTGTTCATTTATCCATGGTTTTATAAGCACTTCAATATTATCAACACGTTTGGAGGGCAGGCTAGGTTTCACAAGGTGCTGTATGACAAGCACAGGATTGTAGGAAAGGTAGACGCAAATGGAGCGGTAGATGTGAGGCAGCTCACTCTTGAAGAGAAAGCCAAGTGTTTGAAGTCATCCTTTGATGAATTCTATTCTATTCAATTCAGCCTTGTTCATCCGTATCTCCAACAGTAATGTGTACAAGGAGGTAAAACATGATCTTGATGAACTGTAAACTGTACCTCTTCCACAAGGAATCTTATCCAAAGACCCTAGAGGGCATGTACAGGTACTTGCAGAACTACAAGCCATCAAACCCAAGTAGCAGCAGAATCCAAGGCTCCATCTTGCACATGACAGCGTGGTGGTATTTGTGTAAGTGGGAGGGCACGAGAAGAAGCAGTCGGGGCATGAGAAGAAGAAATGTTACAACACCAAAAACCACGTGTTATAACACAGTGCAATTAATGCAGTTGTTCAAGTCAATTTTCACTAAATTTATTCTGCACAGAGGGTAATCCATCCATCCCCTTAAACACAAACATGAAGTTGAAAACCTTATGTTCAGCCCCAGATCTAAACATAATTCAAAAGGAACCTACTTAACATTTTGAAGGCCTTCTTCCCAACATTCTTTCGTAATACTTTCTACTGCTGGGGGGAGTTGGCGCTGGTACAGTAAAGGAAAACTGTTCCGGACAGAACTCAGGTGCAGGATCAAAAACAAACTCCAAAGATGCCTGTCTGCATGTGTTACCAACAGATAGTGAAGAAATCACTGACCCATTGGCGTCATACAGAGCAAGTGTTGCATTAGACAAGCGACAGAGGCAGTTCTTGGGGTCACTAAGGCTGCGGCACCAACGATTTTTAATGGTCACTGAATCGACATATGTGACGTCCCCTAAATCGACCTCAAGCCATGGGCTTGGATCATTCCTTGTATGTGAAAAGGTTGCCGGTTTTCCATCAACGGCGTAAGATGCATCAAAGCGTTTTCCGCTTTTAGCAACGTACGTAGTAGACTGAGTCGCATTCTTCCCTTGTGCCACATTCATTCCTGACGAAAACACCATTAACTCAAAAATTTGAATATTGATGCCTGTTGTTGAGCTAAGTTTCACGTTCTTGACGTTTGGGAGACACAACTGCGAAGGTGCAAGTGAAGGCTGGGTTGAAGGAACATTTGATAGGGTATATGATGGGATCATGCTGTAGGACGGGCTTGTCGAAAGAGATGGAGCAATACTCGGTGCCTATTAAGCATAATGCAACAGTCAGAAAGTACCACAGATATGAACAAGATATTTTTGTCTACAAATCAGTCACCAAGAAAAAGTGCACTTTCAACTTACTTCTGATGGGCAAAATTCGGGAGTAGAAGCAATTGGTGATGTATTATTTGTGCATGAGCGATCTGTCAGACAAGTGCAGTCGCCAATTTGAGCCTGGTTAAATCTGCAGGCATTGTTGGCATTGCATGAATGCTTCCCAATTTTGCTTTTGCCGCTTCCATTTGCGCACGCACCCGGTCCTTGACAACTCTCCCGAAGAATCATCCCTTTCGTGTCTGCAAGATTCCATGAGATTTTTTAAGCAGATACAAAAAATAAGAAATATGTTCAGTCTACATAAATTACCTTTGCAAGCTTGGGGACCGATACACGAGTTAAACATTATCTGGCCATTCTCCAGTTCTTTACATGCATTCCTGGGTGATAAGCAATGATATTTGTGAAAACCTGTGAAAAATAATGATAAGAACATTTATGCGTCAACGGAACAACTTAGACTCACCAACCAGTACAGGCTTGATTGTTTATTACAGTTGTTTCACCTCGCAGCTCAGCACCTTTTGATGTATTGACAACCGTTTGCGTGATGTTATGTTATGATCAAAATACGTCATTTAATTAAGTAAAATGATGTGATATACTGACAGGAGTATAAAAAGCATTCACTGATGACTCACATGATTGTGCTTCATGACAGCTCCTGTTCTTAATTTTGATGGTACCCGCTGCATTGTAACATGATTTCCAACCTAAACAAGATTCATTTCCAATGGTTGTGTTTCCAGCCTGTTCAAAATTTGACATAATGAGCCAATCTCATAAGCTTGTGATACTTTTCTTGCGAACAAGAACTCACCACACCCGAACACGCTGAAAATCTGGCATCGCCATCGGTAAAAACAATGTCAGCAAACAAAATCATTATGACAAAATATATTGGTAACATTTCAACCTACGTACCCAATACAACTATCTAGTCCAATTTCAGTAGTATCTTTAATACCTCTGTGTTGAATGATGGTTTTGCCGCTTGAGTAACTTTTTCCTTTATTGCAGAGTAACCAGAGACGGAGGCAAAAACATGGTAAGTCTTACCTGCATGCATAGCAACCATTGCATGAATTCGCCTCAACAGTCAAGAATTCAGCCGTAGCCAGTCGTCGTCCAGGTCCAGGCCCAGGGCCAGATCCACCAGTAGAGACATCAGGCCCACAGAAGCTATATTCCTGTCCGCTACACATAATACAAGCATCATCCTTGAAAATGAACATCGAGAAACATACTTTAGGAAACAATTTTAATCAGACAGATCAGGAAAGAAGGAGTCTACACTTACACCATTACAGCTTCCAGCATTGATGTTACCTTGAAGAACAATGAAAAAGATAATTTAAGGAACAAAGAAAATATAAGTAATAGAACAGGTAGAATTGAGTTCTCTACACGTACCAAATTTCAGTCCCTGACACGCTCGGTACCCTGTACAACTATTGTCATGTATCGTTGTGGCGCCCATTGTGCTGTTACACGCGCTGTCTCCCAAACAGCTGGCAAAAGGTATTTTGAAATTAGAGGTCAAAGGCTGTGAGATATTGCCCATCAAGAAATAAGATGATGCGCACCTGTCCTGTCCGATCGTTGTTACATCCTGAGCCAGACCACAAGCAGAGAGTCCAACACAGCTCCTATCGTTAACAGTAGTCAAACCCGACACTCCAGTGCTGTTGTGGAGAAAAGCATAACCTGCATTAGTGATATTTACAAGAGGAATTCGATAACATGAGAATCCTACGTACCAAGAATAATCACCTATACATGCTTCATTTTTAATGGTCGACATTCCAGTATTTTGAATGCTGCCGTACAAGAGTTGGTTAAGTCCTATCGTATCATGCAAAATGTATGAAAACAACGAGAGGCACTCACCAAGCCTTTGAACCGAGACAGCTATCACTTCCAATAGTTGCAGTTCCAGATGAATTTCTACAAGCCCAACTATCAAGAAAATGAAAACAAAAGGGAATTAGACCAGTAAAGAAGCCTTGGAACAAAATTCAATCCATCAGCAGGACATGCGTTTGTAAAGAAACAATTATTCTGGCACACACTAATTACCTTCCAACACAACTATTGATATATTACAGTGAATCAACAGCAAGAATGCATGAGTCAGAAACATAATCAATTATGAACGATAATAACAGAGTAAGATCCGTACCTGCTTTGACCAATATCCTGTTTACCCTGCATATAACTGCAGCTCTCATCTCCTTTACATGAATCAATATCCACTGTAATGAAATCACCTATTCCAGAGAGTGACAAATATGCACATGCATCTTCACCCAGACAGCTACGTGCAAGAGAAGAAAATGAGGAATGTTGTAAGCTGGTGCATTGGCCAAAATGAGCCGAAACAAACCAGTTAAGCACCTCACCTTTCTTTGCTGATAGTGATATTATTCCCTGTAGCTTGTTGACATACACCGAAACCAATGCAACTCTTCAAGAGGAGAGATTGAGATAACTTCTGCTCATCAAATATCTAGATTATTTATTAAACTTACCTTCCTGCCTATTGAGATTTTTCCTGCTGTCTCTGAACATGCCCTACCTATTGAAACATAGTAAAGATGGATTTTATCCATGATGAAATTGAATACTAGGATTTCCATTATCTAAATAATGTGCTTACCACCATGGCAACTACCGTCATCTATACTTTTAATCCCTGAACTGTCTGCGCAAGCAAGAAATCCAGCACAACTGGAGAGAAAAAGAAGATGTCAGTCAAAGCTCTCTTCTATCTTGAATCTATTACTAACTTGCACAAGTTGATGTTTTGTGGCCCTCACCTGTCAGAACCGATATTCGTAGTTCCCGAGGTACGGCTACAAGAATTGGTCCCAGTGCAGGAGTGAAATGCAATGTCAGTGTAGTCGCTCATTTCCTATGCACAGAGAAAAACGAGTGGTTTAAGCAAGGCACAAAGAATCTCTGTCTAAAGAAAATTTGTATACGTACAGCACATGCACCATCAGCACTGCAGCTCAATGAAGCAATCGTGGCATTTCCTGAACATGATCATTTTGTTCTGTGAGACTCACATCCACACAATATGAATATTGTAAAGAAATATCAAGAACCTCCTCACCAGAAATCCCCTTGCATGCCTCTTTAGCATTGCATGCAGAGTCGGCTGCAAAGAATCTTCCTGACACCAACTCACTAGACCATGTGAGGTATACAGTGCTTTAGTCTACAAGAATTCAAATCTGTGGCAGCAGGAACAAAGACAGACATCTCACCAAGCGCGATCGCCATTGCACGCCTCAACTCCAATGTGTAAGTCTCCAGGTCCATTATTGGAGCATGCAAATTCTTTATTACAACTCCTCAAGCCTACAGTCAGCGCAGTATCATCATTTTTTGAACCATCATTAACCCCACCCTACAGTATCAAGAGCATGCGAAATGTTGAGAAGAATGAATCAATCTCCAGGTGTAATGCACATACAATTTTCTTACCAAACAACTAAATGGGCCATTGCAGCCTCCCCCAAGGACTTTGAAAGAAGCGACCAATCATGATGGTTAGACCTTACCATGTAGTGTAGAGTGTTGTGCATTCAACGTACCTGTCAGGTTGCCTCTCTGAGCAGTGCAAGACTGCTGTGCATTGCAACTCATGTGTCCTATAACTGCGCCCTTCGCATTGCCCGAACAAGCTGTCAATCCCGTGCATGACATATTGCCTATTTCTGTATCTTCAAAAGTCGATCGAGTGCAAGCCATGGTTTCGTTACAGGACATCTCTCCAACAACAAAAATGACAGAGCTCATAGAGGGACCAACTATGTTATTTTTGGGTACAACAGGTTCTGGAACCGAACAGCTGTCGCCTCCATTGCATGAGTTTTTCCCAATAACGGTCACTCCTGACAATTGAGGAGTGTGACATTGCAGAAGAGCCTTAGTTTTGTTTCCTATATAGAACATGATACCTTTCAAGTGTCAAGAGACTCACCAATCGATCCCGCACACGCTTTATTGCCATTGCACGCGTATTCATTAATTTGGGTCGTACCAGTGGCTTCGCGACTATGTGGTAAAAACACAAGTAATCAGATGTGGTAAAGACACAAGAACTGTTCAGATCACAGAATGCTTACCACGCATCAGCTCCATTACAGCTTTCTTTTGCTATAGTTAAATTTCCTTCATGAAAATGGAATGGTACCGTTCATAGATGAGTCATACCAGGTGGAATGTAACAAAGAGCCAGGAAAAGATGCTTTATACTCACCAGCAACATGCTCACAGGCCTTGGACCCATTACATGACTCGTCACCCACAGTCAAATTCCCTAAAATTAGTCAGTTGATATCCTCTGAGTGAGTCTTAAGCCTAAACTATCCTGAAGCATCTATATGCTATAGAAATGACGCACCTGACGTATTCACGCATGCCTCTGCCTCGTTACATGACTTGTTCCCAATCAAAACTTCTCCTGAGTCAAATTTAAGTGGTAACAGAGCTTGAGTGAAATGCTTTTGACAGAGAGGAATGATGGATAATATCAACTAACCTGACGTTGCGGAACATGAGTTAAGGCCTGAGCAGCTGTTTCGGCGAACAGTCAATGTGTCTGTTTTTTTTGAAAAATCTTAGTGAGATTGTGTTGTAATCAATATTTTCAAATGAAAACAATTATAGCAGCGTGCTTACCCATAGTATTCGTACACGAATAGCAGCCAGTACAAGAATTTCTCCCAACAGTTACATTTCCTTTTGAAATTCAAAGAACACATTAGTTGTTCATCAGTCGGTTAAGCAATCAACGACAAGGAAGTCACCTCATACCTGATATCCCTTGGCATGCCCCATCCTTGTTACAGCCCCCATACCTAACAGTTACAGCTCGTGATTAGTGAAAATTGTACAACATAACATAAATACAGTGATTGACTATGATCTCTAGTGTCGTACCTAACTGTCAGAGTTCCTCCCATGTCCGCACATGCATAAACACCATGACAAGTGTATTCTTCTCCATAAAAGTATCCTTGAATATCTGAACACGCGTAGTGGTCATTACACGCATTGTAACCTACAATGAGGGTAGTCTGTGTAGGTGACGGTCCTGGACAGAATCAAATGTGATCACGAAATTGTCAGAATATTATCTGTGGTGTCTATGGGGGTGCACCATATGCAAATCTTACCTTGATAAGAGTACCTGCACGCATAGCCACCGTTGCACGAATTCTCTGCGACGACGCTTGTGTTTGTTAGGTCCCAACAACTACCATACCCATTGCACGATCCACATCCAATATTACTCTCTATAAAAGCTTCATCCAACCCACGACAAGCATGAAACCCCTTGCATTTGGTACCAGATGTGCCATCGTTGCGCGTGCATCGTTCTAAACGACGATGGCCCTGCTGAGTATGTTCAATGTAAGAGTCATCATACACTGCAGGCTCGATGATATCAGAACTCCCAGCACAAAAGCCCCCAAGGGAGGAAGCATTATTCTTGATACAAATATTTTCGGGATCTTGACAGGTTGACAGGATGCCAACATCAGCTCGCTTCGGATTAATAATGAAAGACTTGGGATAGGGGGAGCATTCTTCGTTAGCATGCAAAGACGAAGCACGGTGAGCACCCCCAATCTTGAATCGAAGGTCGAACTTAGCATTAACTTTCTGCCTAAGGAGTCGAGACTTGAGTTCTTCTAGTTCCTTCGCATTCATGTTGGTCACGTCATCGGGGAACATGGAAGATGATTCTGCATCAAGAACGTCTCCATTTGATTCGAAATCGCGAACAAGACGAGGTCCATCGTAATTGGCTTCGGCGGTAACGAAAAATGACCTGAGAAGCAAGGTTTGAGTGCCGATTGTGGCACCGAGGGAGAGAGAGGGGAAGGCTAGACGCATTTTAACGAAGAGGTGCTGCCGCTGCTGCTGAAAATTGAAAGGGGGGAAGTAATGAAAATTGTGTTAAGATAGGCACTCATGTGAACGACAAAAATAAAGCATCAGGTCATTAAAATTTGAGCAAGAAACAAACAATGCTTATCTGCACAGATGAGATTGACATTTTCTGTGCAATTCCTCACAAAATCAAAAAGATGCAAACACGTATTTCAAGTCAAGCTATACAATTTCAATTACATGCTCCTCTAGCTAGTGCAGATAAAATATCGTTAGGGAGATCAAATCATGTGAATCGTCTTGAAACCTGAAGAGAAGATTGTCTTGCGAGGTCTTGCATGCCTATTAAGCGGCTGAGGCCCTTCAGGAGGACGGGGGACTTCGTGATCGGAACAATATAACGAAAGCCTTGTTTATCGAGCGAGGCGCTTATCTCTGTTTCGAATCATTACTTGAATACTATTCCCCACTCGAGGATGTTTGTGAACCGACGTGAATAAAAGATCCCAGCAGCGCCATAATTTCAACTAAGAGAGAGCCGCAAGAAAAAAACACGCGTCTATCGTTTCAGTGCATATTGACAGATGATGTAGTTGTCTCGAGTAAGTCGCCGCCGCACATATATGAACAAATGCAAACATTTGGACAGAGCCGAGATTCAACAGAATGAAAAAGATAACCGCCGAACCGCCGCAGCAGGCAGCAGGGCACAAATACCTCATGACCCAGTCACTCCCTCCTTCAGGGTAACAAATGAAAATATTCTCTTCTTACTCACCGATTCTGTTGTTTGTGAACTATTGTTATTGTTGATATAAGTTATTAAAGGCCAATAGCTTCAGAGTGTTATCATCAATTGATAACGCTAGCTGAATGAATGAATGATTGACAAAAGGACCTCTACCACATGCCTTGCCTCAACGATAGGTGAGTACACACAGAAAAGTGGGATTGATTTCGTGGAGTGGTGTGCCATTTGATGTGAGAGTTTCATTTTTGATAGGGCGGGTCATTGCTAATGGGTCTTGCGAGCCTGGTGGGAGAGAAATAATTTAAGGATCTCGTGAAACGTTACGACTAGATAGTCGCGTATGGTAGGTAGAAGTCCGGATTTTAGTCGTAAGGATACACTTCAATGTTACTTTGTGCGTTGCGTGTTGCGTTGTGGCTCGAGTTCAAAGGCCTACCTCTTGACTCTTAATTAAGCCCTGAAGCGTGAAGAGAGATTGAGTATCTACTTAAGCCCCCAACCTACCTAAAGAGGTTAATCCCACCTCAAGCTATCATCATGTTCAAGTTATCATGTGTGGTTACAAATTTTAATTTTTTGGACAATTTTGGAGTTATTTTTTTGAGTTATTCAAAGTTATTACCAGTAAAAACACTTTTTTGGCAATGGACCACTGGTCTGATTCTGGTTGAGTCGGAAATAGTCAGAGTTGTAAGGGTTTAATAATTCGTACATACCCTTCGAAATTTTGAATTTGACAGGATTCATTTGCACC
>JALLAY010000347.1:0-16834 GCA_036939635.1 Cyclotella baltica | reverse complement strand
CATGACTGTGTTGTTTTAAAAAACCACTCACGATACCACCGGCGATTACCGTTAAATTTAAAGCAAACACTACAAGAACATCATTAAAAACTTATAATTTCAAAGGTCATAGTAAATATCCTAAAGCTAGCGATGCGTCTATTTTTTCGCTAAGACAAAAATGCACTTCAGACGCTTAGATAGCTAGCTATACTGCTCGATTATGAGGTCTAGTAAGTGCATCAAACAAGAGTTCTAGTAGGTTCTAGTGATTTAAATTACGGCTACAAATAAAACAATCAGCCTAGTACATCACAGACAACAAAACACAACAAATCAAAGGAAATGGGTACACACAACTATCCAAACAAACAAAACACCAAACACCAGCATTCCCATTTATTATTCCGCCTTGAATTGAATCAACTTTATTATTGCAGCAGCGGCAGCAATTGTCATCACAATGATTCTTACGGCTGCTGTCTGATGTGATTGCAGGCAGTGATTGCGTTGTTGTGTAGCAAGTGATTTTTGTTTTAGACAAATTGCATGTGGTTTATAGTACAGCTACGGCTGCTGTGACTGGAGAATCATGCTGCGTTTATGATCGGGGCTATGTTGCAGCGATGTCGGTTTGCCTGTTTGCGGCAGCAAAGGAGCCGGTAGCCTGTCATGTACAGTTAAAATACTCACAAAGCAGATCCATCACCATTTTTGTTGTTGTTTTGATGCTGCTTGTTGTATTGATTGTTTGTAGTTTAATGAAGCGGTGGAGGAGATGATTCCAGTGTTGTTGTCGTTAATTGTTTTTGTAGTTGTAGCTGTTGCAATCGTAGCAGCAGAGGCGTTAATTGTTAAAATTGTGCTGTGATTGATGAAGCAACAGGAGCTGCACATGTTTCACTATTGCGGCTGCTGTGGCTACAACATCATTGTCGGACGTGAGCCATGATTGTTATTGAAATTCCTGCCGTTGCGGTGGCGTTCAAATAATATTGGGACTGCAGTTGCGAGAGCGAGAGCAAAGATCTGTAGCCTTTGTGTGGGCGTTCACACGGCTATTTGGGTGGCGTAGATTGATCGGAGCTAATTGATTTGAGCGGAGGCATCGGGAGTGGTGGATTATTGTGATGGGAATGATGGCGACAACGTGAAGCGAGAGGCAAGAGGAACATGGTTGTTTCGTTTGGACGATGGTTCCGTCTTTCGTTCGTCTCGAAGTGATTGAATGATGATTTTTTTGTGGAGAGAGAAGCAAGAAGCGAGTGGTGAGAGGTGGCGAGAGAGTTTGAGGCCTCTTGAAAGCTTCAAAGGGAAAGATTTCGGTGGTAATTTACGAGATCTCATCGCCAACGCTAGTTAAATTGTTAGCAAATGACCGGTGGTATTTACCACCCAGCACGTCTACTTTGATGACATTTGGTACCGCAAAAGTACCATCGTTTTTGAAATGGTATTAGCTTCTTCAGGTCCGTCCTTCGCGTGAACGCGTGGAGTCATGAAGAAAAATATCACATCGGTGGTATTCCAAAACTAACATGCAGGTAAGTAAGATTCACCTTCAATCAACTCTTATCACAACAGCGCCGCTACCAACACTTCAATGTTTTGTGACATCAAAATCTTCCGTGAGAGCCATTGCTGCTATGCCGAAAATAGAAGCCACTCCCTCCAAGACACAGCCTGGACACAACAAACTACGAAAACTGCATAATGGCTGCCATTCATCTCATTCGCCATTGCCCAAATAACACATTCTTTTGTTCTAGCCATAAAAACATAAAAACAACCATTTAATTACGATCATTCGATTTCTACTCTCCTTGTCACTTGTCGTTATCACACCGAAATGCTTGCTGCCAAGTTCTTCTTCGCTTTCATCGCCTCCGTCTCAGCGGGGTCTCTCGTCGCCTTGTCAAGCTCCAATGACACTCGCCCTTCCTCGGGCTCGATTAGGGCCGTCATTGCTACTGTCCCCTCGGCGACTCACGGTTCCGAGTGCTTTTTACCAAGCACCTTTGCCGCTGCCAAGACCATGTCCGTTCCTGCCGTCAAATCTTCAAGCTGTCATGAGGGCGAGCGGTGCATCCAGGATTCCACTTCCTCCATTGGTGGTCGATGTGTTGGCCTCGAGGAAGAGATGCTTAATGATGATTCAGTGGCTCTTTTTCCTCAGCGTGATTTGCAGGAGGAATGCAGAAAGTGTGAAGGAACTGATGCATGTACTAATGTTGCTGATAGAGACAAAATTGCTTGCGGAAGTTGTATTGGATACATGTCATGTTATAACATGAATAACAATGTGGGGCCGAACAGCTGCAATGGACGTGGTGCATGTTATTCTGTAATTGGTGAGTTCATCTGCAGTAAATTGGTTGATGAAATCAAATGTATCTCTGATTTGCATTTACTCTACAATAATTATCACCACTTAGGTTTTATTGGAACAAACGTAGGGGTGAACAGTTGTGTTGGAGAGAGTGCATGTTCTAACACACGAGGTGAGTTGTGAGTTCAGCTAGGTTTAGCGCTGCAGTCAATTCGTCGATGAAATCAGATGAATCTCTGATGCATTTTCTTTACAATAATCGTTGCTCAGGTGAGGTTGGATCACATAGTTGGTGCGTTTCTCGATTGTTGGTAATGTTGGCTGAATATCTCCTATCACGTACACTAACCAATGTCTTGCCTTTCATCCAAAGTCATGGAGAGAGATCCTGCAGACTTGCAAGCGTCATAATTGGTTCATGCCAATGGTGAGCATTTTCTTTCACAAAACATCAAATATTCCGTATACTTTTCTAAAATCTTATCGTTCTCAGCTATGGGAATGATGTTTGTAGTGAAACAAGCAACTGCGTTTAGTAGCGATGGCATATGTCCAAGTGAATCGCCATCATCATCATCTCAGCCAACAACCTCCAACTCTCCCTCAGTACTTCCATCTCATCAACCAAGTCTATCTTCCATGCCGAGTGAATCGACCCATCCCTCTAACATGCCATCATNCAGACGCTCTTCCGATCTAGTCAAACGTACGGTAGTTACATATGTAGAACATTCATTATTTGGCAACGTCTATTACGACAAAAAATGATATGTCACATAATTTTTTTCGCTCAAATAAATCGAAGAGCCCTATTCCAACATATAGGCCCCTGTCTCGCCCTCTATCTAGCCGCGAGAAGGATAGATGAAGAAAAAATAAGAAATTTGATTTCACATTCACACTTCACCTTGTTTCGCCATGAAGAAATCACCTTTCTCGGCCGTGGCGATGACCATGCCATCAAGTACGACGCGTCCACTTCCACCCACGCTAGCCTCATCCCTAACCTCTATTAATTGGCCGCTGCACAGACCTCTTTCCGAATCCATGCCGCCAATGAATTATTTAACGATGGACGAAATGAGCAAACTCCGGAACCAATCGGAACCAATCTCCAAATGATAACCACTGGATGGATGATGTGCCTACCACTATAGAGAATCTATTCAAAAATAATGATCGGCTACAATATGACTACTCCATCCTATCCCTTTCTTTATTACTGCTCGGAAATCAGTACACAGACGAGGCCCACAATCTTGTAACTCCATATTCTTGGCTGGAAGAAATATCAACCTCGTACGGACCGGTAAGGTATTCCACTGCCGATGCAGGTGTAGTTAGTATAGCTACATATATTCACTCTCTGGTACACCGTCGTGAGGGTTTGAATGTAGGCGAGTTTGGCATGGTTGGATGGTCAAATGCCAATTATTGGGGGAATGCTTGGGCGAGGCCTTTTAGAAATAATGACTCTCTGAAAGAGTTGTGGAAGGTGCCATTAAAGAGTATGCAGTATTCCCTGCTGGAATTGACAAACGATTCATCTTGCGGGGAGGAATGGAGTCGGGAGAATATTCCTGAATTGTTTTTAAGTTTAGATGACTTTGTGGATGCGTGGGATCCGAGAGGATTGCATAAATTATGTGCTCACGTGACAAATGTTGGGAGTGATGACAATAGTGACGACGGACTATTGGCATTTGCCCAAGATGCATGCAAAGTAGAAATCAATGCACTTCTCTCGGTATGCTTGGAAAGAGCAGGGTTTGATGTACAATCCAGCAATTTTGAAGATCAATCTGCATCTATATAGACCACATTGATAGCAACATAGCCATATCTGCTGCAAATAGAATATCAGCAGCACATGCATCAGCTTTTGCTTCTGATGGGATAGTGGTGTTGAGAAATCTTCTTAAAGCAGATAAGTGCAACGAAAGTGATTGTGCCGCCTCTGTAGCTGCAGGTATATCTACCAGACTTTTGAATGTGGCTGCATGTCGCAAAATGTTGCACAGTGAAGCTCTGGCGTCTCCTAATTGTGTTGGCATTTTAATCCCTACAAATGAGAAGCAATCAGAAAGATATTCAGACATTGCAGCAAAGTTTAACCGAGGGCCGTTGTTTGTTGGTGATGCTCTTGTTGTATCACAGTCTCTCCTTCAAAAGTTAGAAAATAGAGCGGTGTTGGACGCGTTTTGCATGTACAGTGCTTGCGAAACAAATGATAGTTCTGTTACGTTTGTGAATCCATTGCATGGAGGGAGAGGAGAAACCCCAACTACTGTGGTTCAGTGGAGCAAAGGGACAGTTCACCACTCATCTAACTGATTTTCTGGATTCAATATATATCTGAGCAACAAGACTAGACGCACATAGTGAATTTTTGATTTTAAAGGTAGATGCTGAAATATGTATAAAATTACACTTTAATTTAAATTTTACCTGTCGCACTGGTACACACTGAGTTAAGGAGAAAAGAAGAAAGACAAGAGGCAAAGCAACAACAGGAACAACCACAGATCCATGATGAGTGATGAGCGAAACAACAGCAGCCCCGAACAACCAATCTATTATAAGAAACGAAGATCATGGCCAAAGTCGAGAAGTTGTTGTGATCGAATCTTTGACAGAAACACATTACGACGACGCGAGGAAAATCGAGAATGATTTTTTTGGCAGTGGCAAAGGATTCTGCTTCGGGATATGCCGATACTCATGGTGCCCTTCATCGAAAGAAGAATTTGAACCCATCTACAGAAAGAACCCTGATAGATGTTCTACGTATGGAATCGCAATTAGACAATCTGATCAGATGGTAATTGGTGTTATCACTCTACGTCAGGGTGGCCAAGCGTCGACCTCTGAAGAGAAAATATTTTATCAACCAGCAAGAGATGAATGTTATGTAGATCACATAGCAGTCACCAAAGACGCACGTGGGATGGGAGTGGGATCCCAGCTTCTCGTCTGGGCCGAAGCAAAGGCTAGGGAGAGGGGAGCAACTAGGATGACGCTAGGAGTTGTTCGAGGAAATCCCGCAAAACGTCTTTATGCCAGGCATGGATATGTGCATTCAAGTACGTCTTGCTTTTGGCCAAGTTGCCTTGTTGGACTGCCCCACGGTAGGTTTGGAGCTGATATGATGGAAAAGCAGTTGGCCTGATGACAATCAATATGCTCTATGCTACTACAGGTCTATTACCTACCTTTCACAGAAAGATGACATTAGAAAATGGAACTTGGCTACATAATGTCTTAGCAATGTTCTATTAATAGAACCAAATTTGTCTGGAGTGCACTAAAATAAAACGCGGAAATTAACAAATAGGCTGTCCGGGTGAAAAGAAATGACGCATGGTAGAATACATCACTTTGATCTGCAAAAGTAGAATAGAACATTCATGAATCATCAACTAGTAAATCAGTGCACCTACCTTACGATTTTTGATATTCAATTGCACAGAACAATGGTTGGTAGTAGCAAAAAGATATGTTAGATATTGGGGGGAAGTATCAATTTCATACCATACATTCATATTTTTCTCTGAAAAGGAGAGTTTTCTTGACACAAAGCTGTCAATCACAATCTGTCTTACTCTTTTATTCCTGACATCTGAGCTCTCATTTTAGCGTTGTGGAACATCATGTCAACCTGTTATGGTGAATGAGTGCACAATTGCTTCATCGAGTACTATAGAGCCCATAATTTCAATAATTATCAAGTTGCATCAATTGTTACTTTGCTTAACTTGTTAACTATACAGTTCCCAAATCCCATAAACGGGACTTACGAGTGAGATCACATGCTTTCACTAGTTAAAGTCACACTAGTGTAATCATAATATAGTGACGGGACGGAGGCAAGAGGATGATGATAGGCGACGAGGAAGCAAAAGATATATTACACTTCGATCATAAAGGTTACATTGAATAAAACAACTAGAAATTATTGTTCAATACCTTTAATAATTTTAATTTAATTTTGAGTGAGGTCGGCGGTACCTTGTGGCTTGTGGTACCTTATCCGATACTTTTTGGTAGCAAGATGGTGATCCTGTAAGACACATCAGCCTGAACATGACAAACAGCCATAAAAACAACCGAACCATTCGTTTACCAATTAATACCATCATTCGATCTACTCTGCGTCATCTCACATCAACATGCTTGCTGCGAAGTTCTTCTTTGCAGTCATCGCCTCCGTCTCAGCGTGGTCACTCGTCGCCTCGTCAAACTCTCATGAGGCCTCGCCCATCTCTCAAGAGATTGCTGCAATAAAGTATGATGCCTCTAATGAACGCACTCGCCCTTCCTCGGGCTCAATTAGGGCCGCCATCGCTGCTGGCCCCTCGGCGACTCAAAGGGCCGAGTGCTTATTACCAAGCACGTTCACCGCCGCCAAGACCTCATTCGAATCTTCAAGCTGCCACGAGGGCGAATGGTGCACAGAAGATCCCACATCCTCCATTGGTGGTCGATGCGTCGGCCTCGAGGAAGAGGAGCTCGTTGACGATTCAGAGGCTGATTTGCCTGGTCGAGACTTGCAGGAGGAGTGCACAAAGTGCCAGGGAACTTTTGCGTGTCAAGGTGTTGCTGATAAGAGTAAAATTGGTTGTGGGAGGTGCGTTTTTTCAATTATTGGTAATGTTGACTAAATATCTACGACATCGCTTACGCTAACCAATGTCTTCTCTTTTATCTTGGTAGTTGCATCGGAAACTTCGCATGTTATAATATGAAAAGCAATGTTGCAGAGAACAGTTGCATTGGAAAAAACGCATGTGCTAACAGGAATGGCGATGTTGGATCGAATAGTTGTCATGAAGAAGCTGCATGTGCGAATACCGGACGTGAGTTTAGTTGCAGTCAGTTTGTTTATGAAACCCTATCACTGAATTGTACTTTCTTTACAATTATCCCCACTTAGGTAATGTCAAATCAAATAGTTGGTGTGTTTCTCCATTGTTGATTATGTTGGCTTAATATCTATAACATCACTTACAACTCAGTCTCTTTTATCAACAGTCATGGAAGGTATTCCTGTTTCTCTGCATCGGTCTCAATTGGTTCATGCCAATGGTGAGCNGTAGATGGTTGTTGCTTAACGAAAAACACATGCCCATTATCTGCCGGGACACGAGTGTCCCCCTTGTTATTTTGATAAGTATAGTAGTCTGCTATGACAAATTTACCACTCCTTTTAGATACCAAAAATAATAATGAATGCATCACAGCTGGGATTCTGTTTTGTGGGATTCTCAAGACCAAGACCAAGACCAGAAATCATTGCACTGTGTGTGAGCCAGATGGTCCCTGTTTATAAGACACACTGGCAAAACATGCCAGAATGTGAAGCCAGTTCACTGTCACAAAGTATCACATCAGGAACACCATGTCCTGCAGGAAGAAAACGGTCTGCAATGCATGAGGAAATGAATCTGACGCTGTTGGCATTAACAATCAGTTGTTCTGTTCTCAAATGTATTGATGGTTTTATTTCACAAGCAGCTTGGTCATCAACGTGGAGAGAAAATGAAGCAAGTAATGTAGTTCAGATTTAATGATTTGTCAAAATGCATTTGGGTAATACTAACTAGCATTAGCAGGAAGTTACTGTACTAGTTATGTCCGTTTCCTAGCACTACTACTAGTACACTGTGGTTTCCTAGAAACTGAGGGACCATGATGAAATAGGGGGTGGGAAGTCCCGTAATACATCGAATCAAGTTGTCGAGCCCCAACAACGATAAAACTGCCCCAACTTGACAGCTAAACACCCAATTATTGCAATTTAACATCAACCAGAGTTCTTCAAACCAAACAGACACATGCCAATGGAACATAAGAATATATAATGATCTGCAAAGACAAAGGAGAATTCAAAAATGGATACTTCTTGCTGTTCACATTTCAATCTCAAACACAGCTTGATTGTGCAAACAGGAACAGAGAACAAGAGTCTTTTCTTGGATCGGCTACTTCACTTTTTTTCTTTTTGGGCTCATTCTGTTGAAACGGTTGCTACGGCAAATCGGAGGAATAGACGAACTTGGTGTTGATCAAATCAATTTATGATTAGTTGCACACAAGTTCGACATGTGACAGTCTGTCCATCACAACAGCCCCTATCTTTGACATCCATTGAACTCTGAATGATTGTAACATGCATCTTTGGAAATTGTTCCAAGATTCAAAGAACAAGACAAACAAAAAGAATTGAAAGTGTCCCAAGATGTTATTGTGTACCCTTGTACTGTTTTAGCTTTTGCTGAGATGTTATTGTTTGTTGAGCCCTTTTGATTTAGAATAGAGAAATGTAGTTTGCCCCAAGAAGTGCTGCTGTTGTTGAATGACATCAGGGGGAAGTAGAAAGTAGTGTGTAGGTTTGGATGCAGGGATGAAGGCCCCCATAAAATACAAGCAGGTTATTTGATGGAAAGGGTTGGAGGCTCCCATGATTTGAATCAATAGGAATGTGGTGGGGTTTTTAATAAATAAATTATACTCTGGCGGGTGATCGAATCCCCAGTGAATCACCCTGGGGGAGGCAGGGTGGTAGGATAAAATGATAAAAGTGTACGGTAGTGAAATGTTGAGGAAGTGTGTCGGTAAAGGGTTGATAAAGTAGCCTCCCATGATGACGTAGAATGAAAGTAACTAAAAATTGTTTCTTTCTGTAGAATTGCAGTCGTGTGTTTTATTTGATTGTCCCACATACGATGGGTTTGGATGACGTACATGATGTGTCTGGTGATTTTATGCTTGTTGCAGTCTCGCCTGGATCTTGTGTTGACTATTTCGGTGTTGATAATGAAGACGCGATCACGGCAATAATACTTCAATGGTTGTTACCATTGAAATTGCCGGGGGAGGCGAGGAATGTGTTGAATTTGTAGACGGGCTCTGGACACAGGAGAGGAAGTTAGAAAGGAGCCAGCAGAGTGGCCTGAAGCATGCCCCTGAAATATTACTGGATGAGGGTGACATGTTCAAAAGCAGTACTGCCGCTGGTCCAAGCCCGAGATGGGCTCACACCTGTACAAACGATTGATACGGCAAATTGGAGGAAGAGACAAACTTGGTGTTGATCAATTCATTTTATGGTTAGTTCTACACAAGTACGACGTGTGACAGTCTGTCCATCACAACACATTCAAATCATCAAGAGCTTCAAATTGTTCCAGGAGCGGCAAATTTGAGAGCTAGCTGACTACATAGCTGTCTCTTACATAATGACAGCTGTTGGTCTAAAATAGCAATGACAATAATTATTCAACTGCCTCATAAGAATTGCTAACTTGTTAATCTGAAAATACCTCTAGCAAATGAGCTCCTGTGCTAAAAACATGCTGCACCAAACAAAGAAGACAAGCATTTAAAATGAGTTTTTTTAGAAGGTGGTCTAAGAATAACCAAGATGCAAGCAAAAATAAACACACCTTGTTCAAAACGTCGATCTCTGAATCATAATCAAACAACAAATACAAGTATTTAAGAGTCTTGGCTAAAAAGCTAGAGTCCATTTCATCTATTTGATGTAGGGATGGCAAGTCTACATTTTTCAGTGATGCTGTTGATCCATCAAAATAGTGTTGCTCAGTGAGTAAGTATTGCCACCTATAGAAATCACTTGCACAAGGTTCAGCTCACCATATCCATACTTTGTTTTGCAATATTTCTCAATGGCTTGAAACACCTCCCATCCCCATTCCTTTACAAAAACACCATACTGAGCTACATATCACTAACACACAAAACAACAACAACACAACAGCAAATCAAACTCACCCTATAGACAGTATCACCCGTCAACTTCCACAAATAATACCACCCCTCCACCGCCCCACTGCCCAATCCATACCCCGTATCATACTTGACAATACTAAAATCATTACACCCCCCAAATGCAACTGCACCAGGTGACAATCCCGTAGCACTTGAAGAATACATTGCATAACACGTATATCCTAGACTTTTGGCGACGGCTAAATCTCGTAAAGCTCGTGGACTATCGGAGCCAAGTGGATCAGTGTATGCTCCTAGTGCCAACAGACCGGCGAGGCCGCAGGTGGAATGAGACATTTCATTGGAGACTTTACCATGTGTTCGATGGGTAATGTAGGTATATCCTGAGCTTTTTTGGAGTAGAGTATGATGCATGGCTAAAATGGATTTATCGTAGAAATCTCTATATTTCTTCTCGGATTTGTTCCCTTGAATCCACATTTTGAGCATGTATTCATATGCTGAAAGGGAGTATTGATCGAATGATGCGTCGGTGGTGGAGAATTGGGCTTTATTATGTTTTTCTTTTAGATGAATGGGTAACAATCCATCTCGTGGTGTGATACGTTGTAATATGTCAAATACTCTTTCTGCCTTTGTATGATATTCGTTTTTATTGGTGGCTTTGGACATGTATCTAAATTCTAATTGGAGGGATGACACTTCTCCTAATATGTAGGTGTGTCCTGTTGATTTTCCCGTGCGTAGATTAACATGGCTGCGTGGTAGACCAGAGGGAGAATCAAAGGCCTTGATTAGACGTGGTGCGAGGTATTCAGCCTGTTTGAGGAATAGAATGTCGTCGGTTAGGTCGTAGGCGGATATGAGACCACCGAGACTGTGTATTGTTGTTTCTGATGTAGATACCTCTCCTATTAGGGTGTGGGATAGGTTATTTTTGACCCATTCTCGAGCTTCATCGAATTCTGCTTTTAGGTTCATGATGTAGAGGGTGTCTAGTGCATCTACAAGTCTATGTGAATGAAATGTGTGAAAACAGAAATGTGAGAGGGTAAATCTAAAATGCCTAGCCTAACAAACAGACATTTGAATTTAGATGAATCAACAAACAGAATGAAAGCTCAACAACTTCCCACCACATGGATAATCTCAAGTTAAGGTTGAAGAATAAAATCTGTCTACCTCAAACCATGAAAGCCAAACAATAATAACAACACACAACACAAATAAACTCACGTAATCCCAATGCCACCCCAGCTATCCACACCCTTCCCACTAACAGGCCTAATCTCATCCATTCCAAACCCCTCCTCCTTATAATTATCCCAAACGTGTTTCATGGCATTAACTATGTGAAATCGTCTGCTTCTCGCCACTTTGTCACTTTGAACCCTAAGTTCATTTGAGATTTCGTACGGACTGTCTCCATTTTTGTACTCTGTGAATTTATTTGCTTGAGGTGTAAATGTGGAAAAATTAAAGTTTGGAGGAACAATCTGTCCCACATACGGTCCGACGAAAGTCTCATTGTCAGTGCTTTCAGATGCATTAACACAACGAGATCCGAGTAAATCACTCTCAATGTCGGTAACTACCCACTTCACCTCTTCCACATCGTACTTCATCAACAAATACAATATAGACAACAGACACGTTATTAAAATGACCTTTTGACGACCACTGCACCATGAACGCGAAGATGTAGATTCTCGTGACGGCATATCATCAAACTCTCCATCACGGTGATTCGTCGAAGTTAGTTCAATTAACGAATGGCGATCGGACAGAGTTTCGTCGTAGGTGTCAATGTGTTCGTCTTCTGAGGATTCTTCGTCGTCGTAGATGGGTGGGAGGGGTTGATGTTTCATGGTTTGGTGGATTTGTTGGTGAATTGGCTAAGCGTGGGGTTGTGGTTGCGTTGGAGATTGTTTGGCGACATGTTGGACCGATTGCTCTGCCGCAAATGTACGTATGACTTTTATTGTAGATAGTCTTAACTTTTGAAATATTACACTTATTCATTAGAAGCCAGACGTACTGTAACCTCACCGAAAGATCTTTTTGTGTGTGATAGATTTTTAGATGCGCCTTTTCGTGTTCCCGCCAAAATGTATTCATATTATGGGTCCACCGCTGTCCACCACACTTACTCGGCCGACGGGCCGAGGCCAAACACATACCATGGCCGCATTGCCGCGGCAGGCCGCAGCAATTCTCTCCTCCCACGGCATTAAAATCAACCATCACGCTACATGGACGGCAGCCTATTGCCATAGCCTTTGTAGAGTGAGCTTCAATTTGGTTGCGGCACGTTGTTATCGCGGCACGTCAATGTCTTGGCACAACTTGACATGTCTTGCTTTGTCTTGATTATTGGTATTGCATCGATATGAATGTCTTGATATTTAACAATAAATATACTGTCATAAAACAAACAAACCAATATCAACTCGATTGCTATCTACAATTAAAATATCACCACTCGATTATAAATCACTTCAACATGACGGTTATCAAGCTGTTTCTTGCATTCATCGCTTCCGTCTCGGTGGCTAGGTCACTGCGAATCTCCCAACCCCAAGGGATTGATGCTGCCGTGGACGATTCCCCTCATAAACACACTCGCCCCTCCTCTGGTTCGATTAGAGCCGCCATCGCTGCCGCCCCTTTGGCGACTCACGGCGCCGAGTGCTTCTTGCCAAATGCATTCACTACCACAAACTCCAAGACTTTTAGTTTGCCTGCCGAACCTTCAGGCTGCCATTCTGGCGAGCGGTGCATTGACGATGAGACATCATCAACTGGTGGCCGATGCGTTGGTCTTGAAATGAATGGGATGACACAGATGCCCTTCCTCTTTTACCTAGCCGTGATTTGGGGCAGTGCAGAAAGTGTAAGGGAACCAATGCGTGTTATGGTGTAAATAATCGATCCAAAATTGGATGTGGTAGTTGCATCGGAAACTATGCATGTGTTATGGTGAAGAAAGAAATAGGAGCGAATAGCTGCAACGGGTATGGTGCATGTATGAAAATGAAGCACAATGTTGCGGAGAACAGCTGTCATGGGGAAAATGCATGTCTTCAAGCAAAAGGTGAGTTCAGCTGCCAGTTGATTCGTCGATGAAATCCATGTATCTCTGAAATGAGCTTTTTTACAATTATCATTACTCAGATGATGTTGGATCAAACAGTTGGTACGTTTCTCACCTGTTAGGAAGGTTGGTTTAATATCTCTAACATCACTTACCATTACCGCTGTCTTGTTCTTCTGTCTGCCGCCGGGGGCGCGGCCTGCCGTCTTTCTCCAGCCATGGAAGAGAGTCCTGCCAGAGAGCATCAGTCTCAATTGGTTCATGCCAATGGTGAGCCTTTTCTTTTGGAGAGCATGAAATGTTTCATTCACTTTTGTAATCTAAATATTCATTTCAGCTATGGGGATGGGGTTTGTAAAGAAACGTCCAACACTATGTTCAGTACTGATGGCATATGTCCAAGCGAATCACCATCTTCATCGTCTCAACCAACAGCCTCCAACTCTCCCTCGGCATCTCATCAACCAAGCTCGATTCCGTCTGTTTCTTCCATGCCAAGTGATTCACCATCGTCATCTTCTCAGCCAACAGCCTCCAACNCTGCTCTCTCTACGAACGGAAAAGAAAGATTTGCTCTGGGCTTGTAATTGTAGCTTTAATTCTCCGAGTAATATTGTAATCTTATAGATACACTAACCAATGTCTGGTCTCTTATTCACAGTCATGGAGAGATGTCCTGTTATGGTGCAGATATCTCAATTGGTTCATGCCAATAGTGAGCATTTCTTTTGAAAAATGTCATATGTTTCATTCAATCGAGCTTGTTTAGGGACATCCAACCCTGTGTTCAGTAGTGATGGTATATGTCCAAGTGAATCACCATCATCATTGTTTCAGCCCTCAGTATCTCATCAACCAAGCTCGATTCCGTCTTTCTGTCCCTCTTATATGCCAAGTGAATCCTTGTCTGATAAATCACCCAACTTGTCATCATCTCAGCCAACTGAAGTGATTAGTTTCTCTCCATCCACCTATCCCTCTATATCTCCCTTGGTACTTTCATCTCATCAACCAAGTTCAATTCCATCTGTTCTTCCATCTTCCATGCCGAGTGAATCGCCATCGTGGTCGTTTCAGCCAACAGCCTCCAGCTCTCCCTCAGCATCTCATCAACTGAGCTCAATTCCGTCTGTTCATCCATCTTCCACGCCGAGTGACTCGCCATCGTCATCGTCTCAGCCAACAACCTCCACCTCTCCCTCATCATCTCATCAACCAAGCTTAATTCCATCTGTTCGTCCATCTTCCATGCCAAGTGAATCTTCTCAGCCCTCTGTATCTCCCTCAGATTCACCTTCTCCTGAAGTATGTCTCCCAAAGCCAGAAGGGTGAAAATACAGTCTGTTGCGGGAGTCTTAATTCAAATATTCGAAGTTCAAGTCTTCTCCTCTGGAATCAATGTTGCTGAAGGAAAGAGTGCCCAACAGTCCTCAGATTATCAAGGGAAATCCAGCTTTTCTGCTTCCAAGGCAATCGATGGAGATGTGCTCTCCTTCTCTCATACCCAAAAAGAGGATTCTGGATGGTGGGAGTTAGATCTTCTTGAATCGTTATCTATTGAAAGGATCAAAATCCTTAACCGTTGGTGTGGTGATGAATCTGACCCCAAGAATTGTCTATGTCGTTTATCTTTCGCCGCTGTCGCTCTCCTAGATGATGAAGGAAAATGGATAGACGCAGTCTTTACTGGAGACACTTGTAATGTGAAGGAATGGGTACATGCCTTCTTGCCCTCCTCAGCTCATTGTGAGGAGGTATGAAGGAAACCTACTGTGTGTGATTTTTAGAATGTTGAACATTTAGCTTTTACTTATATCCAGGTTTTACCAATAATGACAGCCATATTTGGGCTGTCATTTTTGTATGTCTAGTTATAGGGTCCATAACATTTTTAGTAGACTCTAGACACTCAAAAATGGTCATGACACAAGTTTAGAGGGTCTACAGTCACCCTGAGTGCCTCTTTAGTGTAATTCTCTGAATGAATGCCAGTATTGGACACTCATTTTGCCTGTGAAAGGCTGACATGTGGTACTAAACATATAGAGTCCAATTAGCAAGAGACAGTGTGGGGGTGTTGAATTGATGAAACACTCTGGCGTGGTTGATTTGCAAAAGCAGAAGCTTTCACAAGCTGAGTCTGTTGAGAACACAGAACCAGATATTGAAAATATATTTCAAATTTAATGGTTCCTGGAATTGCAAGAACCTAAACAATGAGAAAATTGTACTACAACCACTATACATGTCACAATGACATAATACCAAGAGGAAATTTCAGTTTATGATGCTAAAGCAGTACATAACCCCAGACAGCCCTTAAATAACCGTTGAAACAAAATTGCAAAAAATGAAAGTCCTATTTGAGCATTCATTTTTAATCAAGACCCAAACTTCAAAATGGGTATCCATAAATCCTCCTGGATATTTAAAGATACTATTACATCAATGGGTGGGAGGGTTTGATGCTTCATGGTTTGTTGGATTTATTGGTGAATGAGTGAGTGTTGTGGTTGGAGATTGTTTGATGACCGTCAGTGTCGAAAAGGATTTTCAGGGTGCCGCGAGATAGCTAATTTAGCTATCTTGTCGCACCCTGAAAATCCTTTTGTTGCCCCTACTTCCGTCACAACAATATTTTGAATCTGTTGATCACCACACACAAACACACAACGAGGACATCGACCTCCATCAACCCATTGACCGAGAGAACAACCCTACCCATTGTCTGCTTCTTCGTCCACACTATCACCAATCCACAATATAGAATAAGAGTACCGTATGAGAGTGTCTCCCTGGATTCAAACCAGATGCTGTTTCAATGATTACGGTCTTAGGCTTTGATGATTTACGATAGAAGTTCGATTTGCATTATTTTAAGAGAGGAGGACAGAGGATGAAATGTGAGTTTTGACATCGTATGCTATTACCATACTACCATTGTTTATTCACCTCTCAATTAAATTGTGTGTTGCTGATTTCTTTCTTATTCCCTCCAATGAATTAATTGACGCCCAACATATGATAACTTAACACGATGTAGAAATGACGGTATGAGTTTGTGAGACGTGTGCTCAAATGTTATTTCTTGCCATTGTCAATAAAAAGATCCATACCCAGCACTCTCAACTCTCATTGCAGCTTCTGTTGATACATACTCCAGCCTCCAGCAAGCGTCAAAACATGAAATGATTACCTCTTCGATGGTATGCATGCTTCTATTCTTCTTGTTCATCACAGCATACATCAGCTATGGTCATAATCTCTCCACACCCAACACAACACAACACAGTGTTTCCTCTCTGTACAACAAAAGCTTTGGATCGGACGAGGGTTTGATTTGTAAAAGAGGCTACGGTCGAATGTAAAAAGCATTCTTTATATACAAATAATTTCCGAAAGCGAACCATTTGAAGTCTTTGCAGTGGGTCTGTGAACTTGACAATCTATTGCATTCGATCAGGCCAATCACAATTTGGCGCCACCGTCATTTGTATGCTTACCAATATTTCTATTGCACTTGAACTCTCAATGAACTATTGTAACTGCTTTTACCACCACATAGCCTAGTGGTAAAAGTGGTTACAATAAAAGTGAAGTTCCGGGTATTTCATGGGTTTGATTCCCATGCAGAGTTTGAAAAAAGTAAAGCTAGCTTTAAAAGCAACGTACTTAGGCAA
>JALLAY010000346.1:0-16453 GCA_036939635.1 Cyclotella baltica | reverse complement strand
TTGTTGGGACAGGACCACATGGTCAATGCCTTTGGGTATTGACTGCACCTGTCGCGGGCGGCCGACAAATAGTATTAAAACCGTAATGTTGGTCAAAATGCTAGAGGTGGCGGGTGTGATAAAGTAGACGACTGACCAGTTGTTGTTGCTGTGGGTTGTGTCGGGTCGGTGGTGTCGTCCAACTCATCATCGCACTAATACATCGCCATTTCATCTAACTTTTCAACAATCTCAGAAGTTTGGATGAGATTTTGGAAAAGGATGGAATGACAAAATCTCAGACTTTTCTGAAATCTCACTCAAACTTCTCAGATTTTGGAAAAATCTGTGATTTTGATTTCGTCGTAGATTTAGTACCTATTCCTATGTAGAAAGGATGAAATATTGAAAAAGTCTGGAATTCCAAAATCTCAGACTTTTCCAAAATTTCATCCAAACGGCTAGGATTTTGGAAAAATCTGAGATTTTGGAATTCCAGACTTTTCCAAAATTACACTAGCTGGCGGTTGAAGCTCGAAGCCAAACCAAACTCCAATATGAACCATGAACTCTCAACAACGAACGCTCACCACGGGCCGTTGGGCGTCTAATGCCACCGCCGCAGCTCCACCGCCGATACTAGTAAGAGAGACGTGCTGACCGTCGCGAACGATTCACGGCCAACTATAATTGTCAGCCTTTAGACAAACGTGCAACATCTCATCTGTCCACGACACACCCGAGACACACCATCCTCCCGATAGGTTTAGTTTCCCAACCAATCATTCTTTAGCTGACCACACCCGTCACCATCCTACTGCCCAACACACACAGAGCAACAAAGTCAGCATTTGTCTTTGGCCAAGAAATCTACTCTCAATGGCCAATAAATGTGGGGTGTCACGTGCAAAATTAAGAATTAACAAGTTCTATAAATCACGTAAATGCAGAAACTACCGGAGAAACACAACAATCCGCTATGGACTAGATGAGCGTAACTGCCGATTCGATACTGTAATTAAAAATTTGTGTGGGGACACAACAATAAACCTCTTTGTTGGAATTGGTAATGGGGTGGAAAATTCCATAATCACCCATAAACTAAAAACTGTACAATCTAACATATCATATTTTCTTACAAAAGTGTGATTATCATGAGATTTCAATTGAAAAGGCAATGATAAAAGATTTTAAAATAAAGGCAATTTTTTATGAATCGACCTATCCATTTAGGTATTGATGATGATGATGATGATGATGATGATGATGATGATGATGATGATACAACTATGTTTTAAATTGATAGTTTCATTTTTATTAGATGAATTGATTGTTTAGTTGATTGTTTAATTCTAAGCATATTGTTAAATATGGTAGAGAGGATGTAATTTAGCCGAGAACAAAATTGCATCTTCCATCCCCAAT
The DNA here is from genome assembly GCA_036939635.1 of Cyclotella baltica. Classification (NCBI taxonomy): domain Eukaryota; phylum Bacillariophyta; class Thalassiosirophyceae; order Thalassiosirales; family Thalassiosiraceae; genus Cyclotella; species Cyclotella baltica. The sequence continues at coordinate 15,049 of JALLAY010000346.1, read as the reverse complement.
TTCCCTGACCTTCATTGTTAAGGATACTTTTTTAAAAGGTAGACAATGAAGATTTTAAACGTTACAAAAGATCGGAATTTGCCCACTTAGTTCAAATCGGCCCACTAAATATAAGGCCCTCCTGGTTCCTGCTGAAATAAAGTATTTATTTTGACTTATTGTGAATATATCTAGAGTTGCACCGGTTGCACCTTATAGCTGTGCAATGTTAAATAACTAAAAAATATGGTGCTGTTTTGATCCTCATGAGTTGTAGATAGTGACTGGTAACCAAAGAAATCCAGGACGCCTACTTAAACTGGTTCTGGAGTTTACATGTGGATGCAGATTCCATTGTTACAATGGTTTATGGTTTTGTCATTGAAAACATGGTATTCAAGAATTTGAGTAGTTGCTAGCTTAACACGTGGGGGTTCCCCAAAACTGCAGTCAGCTGTAGGATTATTTTATTGCTACTCCGTCATCCTCATTACTTGGAACACAGTACCTTAAAATATCCTGTTAATTAATGTCATACCCAAAAGATTTGTTCAACTGTTCATCAGATACATAATGGGAGCCTCCTGCACAACGCCATCCATGGCCAACTTTATGCCAGACAAACCCCATAGGGCAATTCCCAATTGCACGCAATTTTTGTTTGATCATCTCTTTCTTACGTGCCATCTCTGCCGCCAATTCTCGTTGTCTTTTGAGTTCTTCCATCTTCTTCCTATACGCATTTTCTTCCAATTGCTTTGCTCTCAATTGAGCTTGAAGCTCAGCTTCTTTGCGCTTTCTCTCCTCTTCTTCTGCCTTACATTGCTCGGCATATCTTTTTTCTTCGTCTTGGGCGTGTTGAAGTTCTATCCAGTCCGCATCTGAAACACCGGGATCTCGGCCCGCTGGTTGACCTTCAACATTATCATTTTGTTCGTCAGATAAGTCACTGGATCCCTCCTGTGTGTCCTCTTTCTCTTTACAGTCAAGGAGTTCGTCATCTGCCCAATCTCCCGCCCACTCATCCTCCCATTCATCATCAATATGCATTGGGGGTTCTTCGCTCGATAGACGTGGGAGCTGGCACAATGGATAATTGTTATCTCTCTGGCACAGAGGCTCTTTCCCATCTGCAGCAGAACGATCCTTTATCATGTCATCGAGTGCTTTTTTGATGTCATCTTCTGTGAAACTTTTATTGTGTCCATCAGAGTATTCTAGTGATGCAATGCGATCTGCCCGATGACGACTTGCAGCCTTCCATGTGGAATCCACATCACGCGCATTGCCAAAACCGTCCAGTGCTTTGAGCTTCTTAAATCCCAATTGCAAAATACCATTTGCTTCTTCAGGCAATTGATACCCCTTCAGGCGTGCTTTGTCGATAAAGCAGTTGACACAATCAATAGGATTCCAGTCCGGAAATGCCAATGTATGGGTGAAGCGACTTTTAAGCCCTGCATTGCTGCGTAGCATGTTATCAATGTCTTTTGGGTAGCCAGCAATAATCACAACGACACCTGCGTACACTGGATTAGTCATGGCAGCAACAAGAGTGTCACAAGCTTCAGAACCAAAAGTGCCTTGTCCAAGGGTGTAAGCTTCATCGATGAACAAAACCCCGCCTTTTGCTTTATCAAGAAGACTCTCCACGACTTTCTTTGTCTGTCCAACATATTGTCCTTGCATTTCCAATCCACTCGTTTCTTCGACGTGGTTTCTTCCCGTGAGGCCCAGGTCGTATAGTATTTTTGACATGACCCTAGCAACTGATTCAAGTTGTTGTGAATAAAATAAAAGCAGTTTGAGTTGGCATTAGCATGGTTGATTAATGGAAGCCAAGACATGAAGTTGATCACTTACCTGTTGTCTTGCCAGTGCCTGGGCTGCCGGTGAAAATGAAGTGTCCAAGGGGTGGAGGATCTTCGCCATCGCGTTTTGCAACCGTGTATGTATTTTTAAGCTGTTGTAATTTTTTCCTGACATTCTCCATTCGGTATAATTTATTCAGCTCGGCAAATGGATCATTGTCTGCATCATCTGGTCGCTCCGTGGTACTTGAGCCCATCCGTGCATCTACCATGGATTGAATTGCTCGTGTGATGTCACTCTCTAGTAGAATCTTCTCTGTCACATCACCAGCATCAACTTCACCATTAGATCGTTCTTGATGTAACCGTAATGCTCGATTTTCCAAAGTACTCTCAAATAATTTGACAACATCACGTGCATTGCCCCAGCCTTTTAGAGGCTTAAGTTTTGAAAATGCTTTCTGGAGTAGGGTCAGGGAATTATCATGGTTTTGAAGGACTAGATTTTTACCTTTTGCAAAATCAGTGAAGCAAGCAACACAATCTGAAACTTCCCAGTCTGGAAACTCAATGAAACGGCCGAATCGGCTCTTTAAGCCTTGGTTTGTGTCTAGCATGGATTGCATGTCGGCTTGATAGCCTGCCATTATAATGACTAAGCCCCCATATTTTTTATCATTTGTCATTGCCTCCACTAAAGTAGAGCATGCTTCAGAACCGTAGGTCCCCTTTCCAAGTTCGTATGCCTCATCTATGAACAACACTCCTCCCTTTGCCTTGTCGAGCTGTTCCTGAACAACTGTTTTAGTGGAGCCAATGTATTGACCAGTAAGATTCAACCCCGATGTTTCCACAATGTCTGGACGTGAAATCAGTCCAGAGTTGAAGAGCATCTTGCCAATACTTCGGGCAACTGCATGTAGAAATAAATGTAAAAAACAATCAGTTTCATCGTAAGTATAGAACGAGGTGTGTGGAACAAATGCATAGGTAGTTGATAAACTCTTACCAGTTGTTTTCCCGGTTCCGGGTGCACCAGTGAACACAAAATGGCCCAGTTTTGGACGGCTCTCCCCCTCCTCATCCGCCAAGTCAAACTGACTCTTGAGCTTGATCAGTTGGGTCTTGACATGGCCCATGCCTCTCAACTTGTCAAGGTCGGCAAATGGGTCATCTGCTGAATCATTCTCCCCGGGCAATCGAATGTCATCAGCTTCCAAACGAAAAATTCCGTCCGGGTTGTGACGTTTTGAAGCTAATGTGACAGCCTCTTTCAACAGATTCTGGACAGATCCTGCATTGCCAAAATGAGATTCACTGAGGCGCTGCATTTCCAACTTCTTAAGTGCACGTTCGCGAAACTCCAAAGTTGGTTTATAGTTCTTGGCTTTGCAATAACGAGTCAGAATTTCATTAAGTTGAGGATTCGTATAATCTTCAAAGTAGAAGGCCTGGTCTGGAGCAAAACGACGTCGCAGACCAGGATTCTGTTTTTCCAACATTTCTAACATTTGATCCTCATACCCAAGAAGCAGGACTAAGCAAACATTATGGTGAGAATATTGTAAAGTTCGTGCATATGCATAGCATTTTGTACAATTCTCTTACCTGCAATGTCATCAGCCGGGGTGCCTTGAACCTTCTCAACTAATGCATCAAGAGCTTGCTTTCCGTAGAGATTATCATTGAGCCCATATGCTTCATCTATGACCAACACCTTGCCACGACAACTCTCAATCAAGTTCAATGTCTTTTGCTTGGACTCGCCAACCACCTGACCTCCTAAATCACCAGCAGTTTTTGACACAACTTCACCTTTTGAGAGGAACCCGAGCTCTTTAAGTACTTTCCCATACAACTTTGCACAGGTGGTTTTTCCTTTTTAGTTGAAATATACAACCGATATGAGATACATAAAGTCAAATGTATTGTGAACAAATATGATCAATTGTAAACTTACCAGTGCCAGGATTTCCTAGGAACATTCGATTCAGAAAGATTGGAAGTGCTTCCTGTCCTTTCAATTCACGCTCATAGTTTTGCCCACACACATCAACCAGATTGTTCACCCGCTCTTTAACAGCCTTCCAGCCAGTCATTTGCTCAATCTCCTCAAGCGCAGCTTTTAACTTTTTGTTATTGACAGGATTTTCGCCTACTGCATCCTCCATTTCAAGTTCTAGATTGGTGCTATCAAAGTTTTCACGTGCCATAGCTCTGTTACAAGCTTCTTCCAACTTTTGTCGGACCGCACGTGCATTGCCAAACCCTTTTCTGCCTTTCATTTTTGCGAGGCGACGGACAACAACTCGTCCTAATTGATCATTTGACTCGGACCATTTCTTCTTTTCTCTCTGAGAATTCCAGACAGTCAGCAACTCCTGTTATAGAGGGGGGAATGAATGTTAGATTTTAACATGACAATTCGTTTCACTAGTTACATAACAGCGACACTGCCATTCTTACCTCTTCATCAAAATCCTCAAAAAATACTTCAATGAAACGACTTTTGAATCCGGGATTGAAAGCAAATAATTTCTCGTCCATTTCACATTCATAGCCAGCAAGAATCAGTGACAATCTGTCTCTCTCGTTCTCTGCCAATAGCAACATTGCGTTAGCAATCGGAGCCCCTTTGAATTTGTCACCTACTGGATCTAAGGAATAGGCTTCGTCAATGAACAAAACACCATCCATCGCACTGCCTGCCTTCTTCTTAAATTCGTCGTTTCCAGCATCTTTCAATCCTTGGCCGTCACATTCCACAAAATTACTATTTTTTCGAAGACCTGCATCAAGAAGGATTCTTGCAAATAAGCGAGCAACGGTGGTTTTTCCTGTGCCGGGATTACCTGCAAATCATAATTTAATCAAAGACAGGGAAGTTATTGAGTATGTGTGGGCTCAAAAAAATGATTGCAATTCATGCACTTACCATAAAACACATAATTTAATGCAGGAGCATTTAACTTTCTTGTTTCGTCGTCTTTCATGCGAGACAGTGCCAATCCTGTCTTGAACAGCTCTACTGCTGTCTGTTTCACTCTACGCAAACCAGTCATTCCAAGGAGTTCTTCCATTGCATCAGACTTCAGTCCATCAGTATCTTTCAAGCTCTCCCACATATCAACAGGAGCAGTGGGTATCATTGTATTCTTGGCATTGCTGTCGGGCGACAAGTCATCCTCTATATCCAAATGTTTTTGGAGCTCTACTTTACTCCTTTCATCTTTTGTCAGCAGTTCCATCATATCAGATGTCGCAATTTTACTGAAGTCAATCAATATTCTATCAGAATCAGGTTCTTTGGAATTTTTGGGCAGCAGAGAGTGATTTGGGACTCCAATTCGATGGAAGGCAAGAAGTAACAGTGGATGTGCAGGTTGTTTATTTTCAGTTGATGTCTTTAAAAGAGCAATGCAATATTTCTGTAGCTCTGCCATTGCTCGATCTTGGTCATCCAGTGATGCAATTTCCAGGGCAAGCAACAAACGTAAGATTGTGACCGTTGGCTGTGACTCTTCACCCCTCTTTGCCCATGATTTTTCCAGCAGCTTAATTTTTTGTTCCAGGAGCTTCTTTCCTCCGTACACATTATCACAGTCAGCATTAACAAATGTCATTTTCTGTATCAAGTCAAGCTCAGTGCCACCAGGGATTGTATCTTCTTTTGTTTTGCTTGAATACTCGTGAATCCTCAGCAAATTTGTTTTAGATTCTCCATCTTCAGAATCAGACGAGAAACATGCAAATGAAAGAGACTGGGCCCAAGTATCATGCAATGACGGAACTGCATATGTGTTGAAGCTATGGGTTTGATCTTTGGGAGGGATGATGCTATCGAGTGGAGAACTGGCTTTGTGTAGCGAATTCTGTATAGATCTCGTCCCTAACACAATTTTGCTTGTCTCATCTCCGGGAGCTGAAAATATCGAATGACCTGTATTCCCAGTAATGTCTTGGTTCGTGTTCGAGAAACTACTGATGTCATCTGCAAGCTGTCTCATGTCGTCGGCATCAAGTGGACCTGTAGAATAAAGCGCATAAAGCGGTGCAGGGTCCCAAACAATCAAGGGTTTAAGCAATTTGCCCTTCTTTGGTTTGAACTCTACGCAATCATGCCCTTCTATGTCTATCCATCTTTTTACTTCTTCCATCCTCCTCTTGCCAGTTGGCATGTTGCATTCAACTTTAGGGTTCAATCCTACTAGATAACCAATCAACAAACTCTTCTTTGTACCCCCCTTGGTCTCAGTTGCTAGAGAAATCAAATTTTCACGTGAAAAATGATGGACTGCAATCCCACTTAAAGTTTCACCTCTGGCGAAATCCTTAAAGTTTACAAATCCATTTTGATGCATTTGATTCGTTTCCTCTTGTTTCTGCTTCTTCTTTGTCTTCAGGTGAGGTATGACGTAGAAAATGGGGATGAGAGTAGGCTTGAAATGTGGTTGTTGAAAAGGATCCTGGCTGACTTTTCGTTGGTGTCTTTGGAATGTGCCCAAGCAATCGGCAAGAGCAGAAAAGAATCTTGATGTTTGAGCTTTGTCCTCAATTTTTGTTTTATTTGAAATGCTTCGAACACAATCACCCAATGGAAAGATGCTAATGCTTTTACTGCCAGGTATATGTTTACAGAGCTGGGTGAATGATAAGGTATCTGAATCACTCTTGATGGTCCTTATAAATGAAGCGACATCATTGGATTCGCATTCTAGGCATGTAGTTGGATATCCACTCACACAGTACTTCAGCCGATGCTTGTGAAGACCAGCTCTGCATGTCCATTCAGTATCTTGATCACAACAGTACACTGAATTGACTCCGGTATCCGAGCACTTCACACAGATCACATCAGAATTGCAATTTTTCACATTCCAGCATGCATGCTCCACAGTCTTCTCGCAAGGTAAATCAACCTGACCTTCAGTGAATTTCATCCATGTTTTGCACATGACAGTCACATCATGACCGCAAGGCAGTTCACGAGTCACCTGCTCTGAGCAACCTACACCCTTCTTGGATTTGCCCCCGTCACAAATAATAGTCACCAATTCACTACAGCGTTCTTTATACATATGCCCACATGACTTGGAGACTTCCACATGCTTTGAACAAGATTTCAGTATCTCCAAAACTTCCTTGTCTGGCAATTGTAAACTGCTGCTACGAAGCTCTGCATCAACTGGCAGTGCACCTCTTTTTGCTAGACTTTCCTCGGATGCATCATTCCAAGGACGCCATGCTTCAATGGTTTTACGACGCCAACACGGCACAGCAATTACATGGCCACAGAGAGGACTCAAAATGTTGACGCCAACTTTACATTTTGACTTGAGACCACGCGCTGAACCACAACTAACTTCTTCTGTATGCCCACAACTTCGTTGGAGTGTAACTTTTTTGGTACATCTGCCAATACCTCGCGGCAGGTTGTTGGGAAAGGGTGGATCATTTTCGTGCACTAGATCCACAGGGCTTTGAGTCAGCTTTTCTATGGATCTCAACTTTGATGCATCGTCACAAGTTACTTCAGATGAATCTAGTAATGAAAATAAGGTAGCAGCAAATCAATTCATGAGTAAAAGTGATTAGGAACAAAAATCAGGTACAAATTCACACAACTACTTACGACCACAATGAGGGTTAATCACAGGAACGCGAACAACACAGGGTGCCAGACGATTCAGTTTTGCCATCTCAAAGGCTTTGTTACACACTGTATCTTCTTCATGTCCACAGCGCCTCACAAATTTTGTAGGCTGATTGCACTTATGATCTTCTTCTCCATAGGTGATACCTTGGCGAACAATCCCAAACTCTGCCTTGCATTCAGACAGGCCTAAAGACCACTGCTCTAAAATTACATTTTTTGAACATGTTACAGTCGCTTCATGGCCACACCTTGGCAAATCTACTTTCAGCTTCTCAGGGCAAACATACTTCCTTTCCCCTGTGCGGTAAGCCTTTTCTAGGTAGCACTTCATTTTCTTGGAATGGGTACAATCAGAAGGGTGATAATTGACCATTTCAATACATGGTTTCACTTTAGCTGGGTCTTTTGAGTAGAGCTCAAGCTGTGAGCAAGATACTTCCAATTCGTGCCCACAGTCTGGATATGCAAACGGAGACATGGCCTTTCTGTCACAGGCTGGGTAACTTGCCGTATTTTGTGCAATCTCGTCTTCCTGCCAGCATGGCAGTTGCTCCTCATGGCAGCATGGCAAAACAACAGTAACTTTTACAGGGCACTTGTAACTCTGTAATGCAACATCGATGGAATCATTCAGTTTGGTGATACTGTTCTTGAAAACATTTGCGCACTGCAACTTTCCAGGATGCTTCGAACATGGAGAGTCCATTTCAACTGAACAAAGTCTGTTGTGTATCTTCTTCGGCCAGTGACATTTCAGCCCGCATTTGTGGGAGCAAGGCAATATTTCTTCACACGCAATCTGACAGAATCCCAATTTTAGATCCTTTGCATTTTTCGCCTCGTATTGTGAAAGTAGTGGGTGTTGAGGGCAGCAAAGAGGAAACGATGGGCCTACACGGGCTGCAGTAAAATGGGCATTGCTAAGGGGAATCCTTGAAGTTAAAGAATCATTCGATGATGATGGTATCAATGACTCCTGCATGCTCACTGGAACCAATGCACTATTGACCTTTATAGACTTCCCTCGAGCATTGTCAGATGATTCGGGTGGATTCTCTAGAATTTGAAACGTCTTTGTCCAGTGCTTGGCATCCCTCCCTCCATTGCTGCGATTATTTTCAAAGTAACCCACATTACCCAGGACATAACACCCGATACGGGCTCGAGATAGGAGAACAATCATACGATTTTGGAGTTTCACAAACTGTGTGCGTGTCTTCTCGTCAACCACCAAAGAAGCAATCACAACATCTGGAAATCAGTTGATTAAGGGGAGATTAGATGTTGTGGAGGGATTACATATAATTGGTAGAGGGGGTCTTTGTTCTTTCTTACCTGCCTCATCTCCTTGGAATCTATCTACTGTTGACAATCTCACTTGGTCTTGATTTGCTGAGTCATGTGTTAAAAGCCTTCCATTGGACTGGTCACTGAGAAGTAGTTTGCGTATAAGCATAAGCTGGCCTTTATATGGTGTCAATATGGCAATTGATGACTTCGAAACTCCACAGCTAACCAAGTAATACGACAAGTTGACACACATCTGAAATGAATGACAAATAACAGGCATGTTAAGTATTGAGAAAAAAGAAACCCACGACAGAGTATTTTACATGAATATACGAACCTGGGCTTCCTCTCTGTTCTGTTTGCTTAATCCAACGTCGGCCTTTCCCTGTGACCCTTTGTGAGTCCAAAGGTATAAATGAGACCCAACCCCAGGCACTTCACGACCTTGCCAGAATGTACGCAAGGCTTCGTTCCCTGGCAAAACTTTGGTTGAACATACAGGGTGATCTTCAATAGTGACTATATCTGTGTAATATTCACGCGTGAGATCACAGATGTCCCTTCTCATTCGTCGTTGAACTGAAAGCACTCCAGATGGGACACGGCAATCATCTGGTGCACAAATCAACCGCTCAAACATGGACACATTGACTTTGTTAATTCGTGTATAATCAAACTTATCCATGAGACTTGGTTGAAGTTGAAGATGGTCTCCAATCATTTCAAATTTGACCGTAGATTGACACAGACATGCAAACAATAGTGGCTCCATAACTTCCGAGGCTTCTTCGACAATGATCTTGGCAAAGGACAAGAAGTTAAATTGTTGAGTGGTGACCTTTCATTTGTCTAAGATATGGTTTGATTTCTATACTCACTGCAAAAGGACGAGTAGCCCTTATTTGTTCGAGGCGGGCTATGCACCCAACAATTGTTCCACCAATCACAGTTTTGTTCTCAAACACCCTGGCTTTAGCGCGAGACTCCGCATCATGCATTCTTTTCCTTGCTAGTGGAAGTTCGTGTTTGACAAGGTCCTGTAATTGTTGCAACTCTTCACATTGCACATACATGAATGCTTGGCATGCTGCCCAACGAGAATCTAAAGACAGGGACCAGCTCCAGTCTGCTGGGTCTTTTAGCAACATCCCAACATCTAAGGTGTCTTGGCATTCATAAAAAATGTCCTCTTCTGCTTCAACGCATTCTTTGAAATCCTCCAATTCGTCTTCCTCATCTTCGTCTCCGGATTCAATATCAAAGATTTCTCTTATATGTTGTGCGCCGTCTCCTTCATTTATTTCATCAGTGTTGTCATACCTCCCTAGATCCACGTCATCTAAATCAGGTGGTGGCCCGTATTCATCGTCTTGATCAATATTATCTTGGGCAGCATCTGGTGGCTTGTCATTGATTTGTGTTGCCGTGGATTTGTTGAGTTCCTCGGCTTCGCTTTCCTTGGTTTCACCAGAGTCAGGTTCATCATTTATCTCTTTGCTGTTAAGTGTCTTCAACTCTTCTTCACGTGCCTTTTGTTGTTCCTTGAAACCAGCAGTCAGTTGTTCCTTTGGAGAATGAGCTTCACAAAAATCAGAACCAGCCACTGCAAAGCTCTTGCACTGTTTCTTCTTGTTGTTTTTCCCCTTGCATTGTCTTCTGGAAATACTTTTACCCTTATCTGAAGCATGGTTTGTTTGAGTCATAACGATTGGGAATGACTTTTGCTTTTCAATTTCTCTTTCATGGTGGAGGCAGTAAGGCAAACCCCTTGCAATTGCCCAATCATTGCAACCCTCAAACTTGCATTTAGTTGATTTGTGCTGCTCGCAGTAATCTTCACCTTTTAGCGCTAGATCTTGGCAATCCAAAACACTGCAAAGTCCATGCATCTCGCAAACATTTCGAGGAGGGTCATCAAGAGCTTCCAAGGCAGGAGATTGGCCCAGGAGTACACATTGAAAGCAAGCATGGGATGGACAGAAGAGTTCATTTGTCGAATTATTGGAGCCCTTAGATTTGCTCTTGCTAATCCGAGGTTCGTCACACCCATCAGAACAACAGACATGTTCCTTGCAGAGCATACATCCTGACTTGATTTCATTTTTGCACCCTTGAAATTCACAACGATGATCCTGGCAGAGTGCAACATCGTGCCAATCTGCTATCTGGTCACACTGAATGGCTTGTCCAGATCCATCCTGTTCCTTGTATGTGCATTGTGGTTTGGGTCGTTGCCCCATCAAAAACATGAATAAAAGCTCGTAGGGGTCATTGTAAACTGGGTCGGCATCAATGTAATGCTGGATTCCCTCGAATAAAGTGCGCAAGATATTTGAGACTGTTCCCTTTCCAAGCGAATTCCCTGATGAGAGAATGATCAATGGCAAATGTGTTATAAGAATATTGCAAGAAATGTTGATAATATATAAGACTCAATTGTTTTACCTTTCTTCTGGAGTTGTTCAAACTTTGGGTCATCAGCCTTGTCTTGATTAAACACAGCACCGATATCTAACAAGGGTTGTAGTACACCAGCTGCATTCTCAGTTTGATTCTCCTTCAGGACAATGGTGTGAAGATAATGGTATCGAACAATGGCAGCATAAAGAACCTCTGTTGCTTCATACGCCGCAGCCTTTTGTTGCTTGCTAACTGTGTCTGGATCAGATGTGCCTGTGTCAAACATGTCAGATTGATAACTCTGAAATAACGATGCGCTCCTTTGGGCACGCTGACAGGCGCGACGAAGCTCTTGGAGCTCTTGCACTTCCCTTTCTCTTATGCCTACGTTTGGGTCAGCACGTAGCGCAAGGGATTGTTCAGAGTATTGCACAAGGTTGGGATCATTTGGATTGCCCATCCTAACCAGCTGAGAGTTGCTTCCTCCAAATCTACCAAAACGGCTACTGCTCCTTCCTCCAGAAAGATTGGGCCCCATCACTTTCAACAAATCAACCAAAAATTCATCCGTGGCATGATTCTTGTATGACAGAACTAGAATTGGTGGTGAGCCAACAGAGCTATTCTGTTGCATCCAGTAGTTGCGGATGATGATAAGGGCATGGACAAGCTGAACGCCTAAATATGATTTGCCAGTGCCTGTTGTTAAAAGAAGGCATTGTCGGTATCAGTTTTTATTGGCATCTATTCATCGAGTACACAATACTTCTTACCAGGGGGTCCTTGTGTCACATGGACAGGATTCCGTAAAGAGTCAATAAAACTCACAAGCTGACCAAAATCTAGTGTTGCTTTCTCCATCAACCTCACAAGGTCTGATTTCATTCTGCCTGATAGAGTCGAATTTTGGCGAATCTCGCGCAAGGGCAAGAGAGTCTGTACAAAAGATAGTTGAGATGCACCACTAGCAGGTTCAAACCCAAAAGAGCATCAAATAACTCACACTTGACAAAATCATATCATCAACTAATTTTTCAATGAGTTCAACCGGTAGCTTTGTTACTGTCGTTACACGATGCCCTTTGCTTTTTGTGTCATCCACGGTGTCTGCCTGGGAGTCAAATCCAAAATGCTCAAAAATATATCGTTCAAACTCCCCCTCTGCCGCTGCTCTATTCTGCATATCTGCACCCAACACAGTGTTAGTTAAATCGGCTCGGCGATTTGCATCGAGGTTGAGTAATACTCCGTCATCAAATGGTAGATCTTCTTTCTCTAGTTGCTCCAGGGCTCTAATAACTGGAATATACTCAGGCACAAATGATTGGCAATCGATTATTGCAATCACATCACCCTCCTTGAATTCACTTTCAACGTCTGGGCATTCAGCCGGTCCAAAGATACAACGAGAAGCAAGGTTCACACAGATGTTGCCCTGATGCCTTTGCTGGGACTCATAGTTCTGATTTCCGTGAGAACAAACTTCACCCCAATATATATGGTCGTTGGGGCGAAGTGCTGGTGCATAACAACAAAGAAAAATGAGACAGTGTATGCAATGTGACTATGACAAAAAAAGAAGGTGGAATCTAAATTGTTACCTCGATATGCATTGAGATCTTTAAACCCAGCCGATGGAATGCATGCTGAATCACCAAGACGAATGACTCCAACAAGATTTGGAACAGCAAGTCGTTTTGTACTGCGCCAGTGAATTTGCCGTTTTTGGGTGCCTTTGTATGAAAAATGCATGTGAAAAATAAAGAAGTTAATACGACATATTGAAAGCAAAATGTCAAGTAGTGGTGCAATGAGAAATCAGTTGTATGAAATACATGTCTCGTCCAATGGCGGCTTTCTGCTTTCGAAATTGTGGATGTAGAGTTTACCACTTGTATCTACTCTACCGACATGTCCATTATAAACATGTGTAGAACCTGTAGGACCCAACAGTTGATCGCTTTCTCGATTTGCACATGAAGTGCACAGTCCCCTGCAGTGACTCAAAATTTTACAGATAAAAACAGGAGGATTGTAGCAGTTTCTGCCACGACAAATAAGGTTGCCTTTCTTATCTCCTCCCTTCATCTGATCCCCCTCATCGCAATCAGGAATCTGGACCAAAGTACTCCCACAACTTGTGCCACCACTCCTATCCCAGCATTTGGGAGCAAGGGCATTGTGGCCTTCGGAAAAGGCCATTGCGATCATTAAACGTTGCATGGTGTTGAAGTATTGCTCCCTTGACTTGTAGACACCCTGTGGCATTTGTGAACCAATTTCCAATTAAGAAAAGTTAGTGACTAACACATATAAAGTTGCTGTGATATTTGAACGTGGAACTAACCTGAGATTTAGTAGTTGGCCCTTGCATTTTTGGATTCGAACTTGGGGAAAAGGTGGGGCCATGACACAACCAAGCTACTGATGCATTCTTCCAGTTGCTGAAATGGTGATAGGGTACAAGACTGCTTTCGTTTCCGTCCTCCATTCCAATGGGGTTCACTTCCATTGATACACGTTCCTTTTCCTTGATGTGCCAAGGTTTCTCCAATTTATCTAATAATTCGTCAATACGGCGTATGGTATCACGATGATCTGAATGTCTTCGCTGTAGATGACTTATAGCAGTTTCCAGGACACGTGAAAGGACATCTTTTACCACTGTCTTGTCCTCCCATTCAAAGCTCGAAAGCTTCCTCACGACATTCAATGATGTCTCAGCGGCCAAAAGTGATTCACCCTTACTTTCGGCATTCTTCAGGAACTTTTTCATTGAAGCATCAATGGCATGAATCGGAGGAGGTTCCACGCTTGCCTCTTGAGAAAAGGGAATCTTTGCCAGTGTGTGCAGCAAGATTTCAATATCATTCGCAGCGAATGAATTAGCAGCACATTCCCAGCACTTGGTCCAAAGACTTCCAGCGTTAACAATTGTATTTACAAGCTGGCTCTGTTGTGTATTCTTGAGCTGTTTGATGAGACGGTGGCTGAGATCAGTGTTGATCTTTTTCTGGCTGCTGCTCGATGAAGACTTGCTGCTGCCACCACGACTGTTGCCACCGCCATTGCTATGGACAAATTTACAGCTACTCCCAAACCTACAGCTCCCATTCTGAAAGCCAAAGCAAACATTACCCCGAGCCTGATTGTTGATGCTGCCGCCGCGATTACCAGAGCCGGCCATGCTATGAAGGAATTTACAGCTACTTCCAAACCTACAGTTACCCGTTCGCTGGAAGTCAAAACAAACCTGATTGTTCCCTCCGCCGTATCCTCCGCCACCACCTCCTCCGGGTCGATTGCTCCCCCCACCAGACAAACTTCCGCCTCCTCCTCCACCTCTACTTCTACCACCCGCCCTCGGCCAATTCCCCTTGCCTCCTCCAGCCTTCATTTTGAATGTTATCGATGTTGTTGATCTTTCTGTAGCTCGTCAGTGAATGGTATTACTCAATTGGATGATTGACGAACTATGGGGGGTCTGAGCAGGCGAATCACACCTCTGGGTTTCAAAGTTTCACGTGAGGTCAATGTGTTCCTGAAATTTTCAGACTCTAATTTTCTGAAAAAGATACCAATGACATACATACCTAGCAACTTCCACGAAAATAAGCATCAAGCATCCACTTCTGTCAAGGCATCATCAATCATCCATTATTGCATCAATCTTTGAGTTTAAGTACAATATTGTTTGTGTCATGACTAAAGTGCAGAGTATTGTAACATATTGGCAAACCATCAGAGAGTACCTGAGATGCATTCATGATCATGCCCCCACGTGTATGTTTTCAATGCATTAACTTCCCGAGCTTCCAGTCAGTGCCAACAGTTCCCCTTTTGATAAGCTAAATGACTCTTCTTGCAAAATTGGTACTGTAGGGTGATTGGGAAACGAGAATTGAACTTCTTG
>JALLAY010000345.1:0-16556 GCA_036939635.1 Cyclotella baltica | reverse complement strand
GTAAGGAGACGTCCTCACCTAGAAGTACATCAAGGAATTCCATAATAATATAACATAAGTAATAAATCTTCCACCTTTTGTCATGTTCCCTGCGCCATCAAATGTCAAATGATCATATAGTTTTTTGTGAGGGTCAACCTTTTTCATAAGGGGCAGACAAATCTTTAAAATATACTCAGCATTCTTCTTCTTCCCATCCGCGCAGTGTTCAGAGCAATCAACAACATCCAACAAACAGCTTGGATTTCCAGGAGAACTTGACAAGATATTCATCAGGGGGGTCTTCATGATTGTAGCACCATCCCCATAAAGAGACAACCCGTACTTCTCTGCATTCTTCAAGAGCTTTTCCTTCGCATTTTCTTGATATGAAGCGTAAATGGCGTCGAGCCACTCGCCTCCAACTTCATTCCTCCCAGGGGGGGTGTAATTGGAGTTAACATTACTTGCAGCAATCAACATACGCCGGAACAAGACATCTTCCCCCAAGGAAAAGGGCAAACCTTTCGCAATGAGGAAATGCGAAATTGCTTGGCTAAGATTTTCCTCGGCCTTGGGGGCATTCTTGCCCGAAAGCATAACAATGTTCTGCTGATGATAATGCTTCTTCTTGACGCTTGAAGACGATTCCCCCCTCTTTAACCCTCCCCCCGAATCTCCCCTATCACTCAACAAAAACCCCTTCTTGATCCCAACTCCAGACGACCCAGACTTTGGAGTCGTAAGAGAAGTCCTAGCTTGATGAGCAAAAACAGCAGCAAGAGCCTTCTTGGTATCCCATCACTTCTTGAAGCATGAGCCCTGTATTCTTTCTTGGTGGGGGGGCAACAATTTCAACATTAGAATCCTCATCATCAGAATCCAAAGAAGTGAAACGACGTGTCATCTTGGGAAGAGCATCTTGTTTTCTTTTCTTAGACCTTTTTGCTGCCTTCATGGACGCCCTTAATGCAGATATTCCTTCCTCCAAGTCATCCAATTCACAGTGCAGCTTGGCGGTGTCTTGTAGCTTCTGCTCTTTCCTTGCATTTGCCTTCTGGCGGATGGTGCGTTATTTACGCCTCCATTTTTCGCTAACCTTTGGGCACGTCTTGACATCACTATCCCCCCCAGAACATGATACAGGGCCTTGGTGTGGTTCCAGTGACCCTTCCATTGAGAACAACAGTGGAGGCAAGTCATAATCTTCTTCCCATTGTTATCTTGAGCCCTATCAAACTTCCCCCCCTCCCACACAGTATTCAATTCATCAGGGGCTTCTTCAGAACTGTCTTCATTGGAATCTTCATCATCAGAATCCTTGAGAGGATGGGGGGTACGATCGGACTCAGACCCATCTTGTTCAGAAGCAGTGTCCACCAGTTCACCTGAATCCTGGTTCTCTTGTCCGGGGGGAACATTAATTCGTTTAGGCATGATCAGTTAATGCACACAATAAAATATTGAAAATACCTGCGAAGTAAGGGGGCGTTAAAAAGCGAGTATTGAGATAACATCAAAAACAGCAATTTATGTAAATTAAATAATTTACCAAATGCGATTTTGGGGCACCAACGACTGAATAAAGAGGAGAGAGAGTGTGGGGGGTGGATAATATTGGGGGGATAGACCTATGACAGGGGGCGATGGGTTAAATTTGATTAAGGCAGCAAAAAAACAGAGTTGACTCAAATAATTAATTTACCTGTCAAATATTTGGCGTTTTGTGGTGTTTGCTGCAATGGCGATTGAGGCAGAGCCTCTACAAGCGGGATTTTGGTTGTGGAGACTGAGGGTGGCGGGGGGAAGGGCGTGGGGATGTCCAGAGAGCGTTGCCTGTTGATAATAATGAGAATGAGAGGGTTAAAATAATTATTGAAACAGCAAAAATACGACGTTGATTCAACGTGGAATCACGAGATTTACCTGTAACTAAAAAGCGGCGGTAGCGGCAGAGGGGGCGGCAATAGAAGGGGATTATACTGTTGTTGTGGCGGGGGATGACAGGATGAGAATAGACGAATTGGGTGGGAAGAGGAGGGGGAGGAGGCGGAGGTTTTCAATTACACGGTTGACGGCACCGTTCGGTTGATTTATGAAGCGGGTGGAGGGCTGCTGAATGCGTTGGATCTGCTGAGCTGGTTCCGTGACGTATCGGAACGCGTTCCGATTCGACTCCCACGTCTAATTTAACAAATACGGTGCTAAATCCGGACGACTGTGTCACATCATTTTTTGGCGCGCCACACAAAGCACCGAAACGGCACGTTTGCCGGAACCATGGTTCTGGTCGTGAAACACCGGAACATGACGCTCCGGCGGAACTCCGCCGGAATTCCGACCGGAATATGAAACCTAGAATGCATTCATTCATCTTACATTTTAGCACCTTTCAGAAACTAGAATCATTTTGGATGACCTTGAGTCACACAAATCTCACGTTGAGTAAATTATGTCTCATTCTGTTGATTTTCTGCACGAACAAGATGTAAAATTCAAAATTATAACAAGGTAACGTTAATGATGATGACGGCTAGCCTCAAGCATCATAGCCCAGGAGTAGCTGTACCATCTATGTGATAATTTGATTTCGGACGAGCTGTCCAGGACATGTTGGGTAAATTGAAAAAGAGTCCACTTGAAGTTTCTCTTGTAGTATGATGGTTTAGTATACCTGAGGCTGAAAGAAAAGTGGCCCACTTATTGTATAGTCAGGAAGGATATGTCTTAACCCTTCCACCTCCTGAATTGATATTCTGAGCTATCTTATGCTGTTTTAATCACTGCATCGGATCAAAAATATGTAAGTAGCAGTGATTCTTTTTGTTATATTATCGGCCTGTTTTTCATCTCACACTTCTATTTGTCTTTCCATCAGGTATTTCACTTAACATTTATACAATTTACTCTTTGTGTCTTTGATCCATTTTGAGAGAAAACGAGAAAGAGTGTGGGAGAGAATAGGCAAGCTGTGTTCTTTTACTTTGCCTTGGAGAGCAATGTCAAATATTACTTCGAGGCCAATATCCAAGTAAAGATAGTATAAATACTTACTTGGTGTATCAAATATAATGATATATGATAGAAACATTGTTTCAACATTATAATAAGCATGTTATGATGTTTCTTATGTGTTAAGAATTGCTTTAAATTATTATTACTAACTATAAATATAGACAAATAACAAAGAGACTCACAGAAGGCCTAATGTGAGTACTAGGTAAAAGAAAATTGTATTGTTATTTATTTTATATGTTATGAAACTCATTTACCTAGTACTTTAAGTATAGACCAATGATATATGCTTTGAATAAGCAAAATCGGATAAATACAAACCGGGATATGCTAGTTCTTATGGTGGTATTCAAAATGAGTACCAGCAGTTTTTTAGTGTTCATAAGTGTTGTCAGAATTGATGCATAGGTTAATCAAATTGCATGTTGATGGCATGAAATTTGATTTAATGTTCTAGAGGGTATACTGAGTGTCTCTAAATGCTTGGAATCACCAAAAACGGCCTGATAGAAGCCTAGATATGGTGGTACTCATGAGGGTACACAAAACGAGCACCAAAGTGGGAAAGGGTTAACTAAGTAACACTTCTCACAGGTATTATAATTTTCTACATTTACAGCTAGGGGTTTCTCTATCACGTAATACTCATCACAATCAATGACTTTTGTTGTCATGGGCCTAATTTTAGTAGTCAGTTTTAACATTTTCTTCAGAGGGTTGTTCCGACATACTGTGTTCATTTGTAAAATGTTTAAGAACTCTTTGAGTAGTCACGGACGATGATGTTATTCTCTCCTCCATCCGATACCAACTGAGGGATATACGAGGGCAATGTCAGAGGTATAAAGGATGAAATGAGAAACAGAGAAGAGAAGTGGTTCCATAAAAACAACAGTGATAGGGATTCTAACATGGTTTCACCTTATCACCATCAGTGCAAGCACTCCCCAACCAGAGTTTGTACCCCGTCAGAGCATACACGCATTGGCAATCATTCAGAACTATTTGTCGCTTCTCTGATTCAGACAGCTTATCAGTAGTGTCTCCATTCAATTCACCAATAACCCAAACTCGCAATGTTCCATCTTGTCCACCACTCACAAACATTCCTTCACCAGGTGAAGTCAGGCACATGACTGGACCAGTATGACGTGGTTTTACAGCTGTATTGGTTTCGTTCGTGACAGAAAAGGGATTGTTCATGTTTACTTTTCCGTCAATTCCAATATTGAGAGGAATACGATGAATCGTCCCGTCCATCCCACCGCACAATATAGAATATCCGTATACACTTTCTCTATTGCCGTTCATATCAACATTGACTTCGCCTTCACTCTCGTGTTTCACGATTGATACACTACGAGCAGCAACTCCAAACAACATGATCCCGACAAAGAACTGTCCATCTTCCATTGAGAAGAGAGACGCGCCTCCGTCTGAAGTAGCACAAACTCCTACCTTTAACTCTTCACAAAGGTGCATGTCAAGTACAGAGTCTGTAAAGTCCGTTCTGTGAAGTGGTTTCAGTGGTTGGAACAACCCTTTCTTCATTGAAATATCATTGTTATCCTTTGCATCATCATTCCTATTAGAAATGTTGTAACATCGAACGGTCCCATCATAACAAGATACCCATAACAAACCACTGGAATCAAATTTCACACTAGTCACAATAGTATTTTGCAGCGTCGCCAAAGACCCAACAGGAACAAGCTGCACATCATCACCTCCATCAATCATCCACAACTTAACACCTCCTTCACGACCAGAACTCGCAACTATCCCATCCCGCATCGCTATAGAAATAACCCCACCTCCATCCAACTTACCGTACATTTTCTCCATTGCCTGCTTCTTTACCTCATCACAACTTCCACGTACATCATTCTGTATCGATAAATGAGCCTGTACAGAAGATACGACTCGTTGCTCCTCCAAATCAACTAGATATATGCTTCCCGAGGCGGATCCACACGCCGCCAAGGGATAATGATCCATGCAGACTCTTCTAACTGCATCGGAGGATGATATGCTGACTTTGGTGGCGGGACAGACGCCACGTTGCCAGTTCGTGAGGGTTGGCTCTCTTTCTAGATATCGTGATCTGCGGTGCAAAGAGTGAGAGAGGGAGGCATCGGATAATGATAGATTGCTGGAGGAGTAAGATGAAATGGCTAGACAGTCCTCGTCGTCAATGGGACAGACGGGGTCGATTTCGTTCTTGGTTGAACGTGTTTCTTTTTCGGGATTGATGCTGAACTTTGGTTTTATTTGGTGCAGCCGTTTGTTGCGGATCGAGGGAACGAATGCTTTGGCATGGTCCGACAAGCACAGAGCTAATGTAAAGAGGTGGGCTGAGTGTAATATCATATCTCTCCTGATAAGTGGTTTATTATTCAATTGTCCACTTCTTATGCGTTTTGGTCTGTTTTGGTTCCATAGTTTCCTCATCGGTTCCGGATAGCATCTGCCGCCGTCCGCTGGTGTAGTGGTGTCTCAGATTCTAGGGTTGTCGATATTGGAAAATGTTTGTTCAAACATGAATAGGAATTAATATATTCCATTGTATTTTGACTATATTGACAACCTTAGCCGCGTGTCGGTTCCTGGCGACAGCTGTGTACGAGACACAAATCCAAATGCCTTGATGATTGTAATGATAGTGTACCTTTATTTATTAATATTTTAAAATTTACTTATTATGACAAAATCTTCTACGTTAAAGGTAAAATTGACAAAAGATTACCAGTTCGCGGATGCGCCATCATGACCCGCCAGATGATGCCACTGCCTTCATTGGCGGCGGTAACTTCCCAACTAACAAACCACCTACGTTGCCCAACCCATCCCAGTCACAAACGTTGTGACAATGCGAGCATCAATATGGGCCAAGAGCAGTCCAGATGCACTCCACATGGGAGGTCAGCTGTTCCAGCGAAGCTGGAATTCATGCGCGGCGCCATGTGGTGTAGCCTCTCATGTAGAGTGGTCCAGATGATTTCTCTCTATTCATCGCCACTCGATCTCTACCGTAAACGCCGGTGTATAAGCAGTGGGTAATGTCAAAAGATACATTTCATTTNGAGATCTATTTAATGGTATATGGGTTTCCTATAATTACTTCAGCACAGAAAGACTTATACCGGTCATTCGTGATTAAATAGGTGGCATACCTAGAACCACAATCTCGAGGTCTCACATTCTCAGCCTATGATGCAATTTTGAAGGAGGCACTTCGGCCCCCCTTTTCTGAAGTTGGGCTATGTGATGTCGATAATGATAAGACGGAATCTGTGACAGAATGCAATGGAGGGGGATGCGTGCAGCAAATTGATCAATTAGATGATGCAAAAGATGCCAAAGAAGTTGTTCATGATGTGCAAAACCTTTTCGATGGAAGGTATGAAATCAAAGAGATTTATGATCGTTCTGGAAAGCAAGCAGTTCGTTGCCTTTCTGCAGTTGTGCATGGTAAATATGGCTTACCAAGAAGTGAATTCGAAATAAATAAGATTAACAGTATTGAAAGTGAGGATGTGTATCAACCTGGGTCGATTTCTGTGACGTTTAGAGGGACCGACACATTAGAAAATGTTTTGGCAGATGTAAAATTCCATAGAGTGATGTAAAATTCCATAGAGTCCGTTATGATGCACAGCCTCTTCAAAAAACGGATGAAGGCAACCTAGTGATCCAAGAAAAATCAGCTAATCACGAAGGAACTAGTCAAGGTGAAGAAAATATCGATGTTTCCACTGACCATTCGAGTTATAATCATTCTACGGTGCATGCAGGTTTCCGAAATGCATGGTATGGTGACAATCTGAGGTCAACTGTCATGCAGTACATTTGTGAACACGTAGAGGAATTGAATCGACAAAATGCTCAGGCTATTTCAATGGGTCTTAAGGTGAGAAGCTCTCCACTTTTACCCACGATCAATCTTACTGGACATTCTCTGGGTGGCAGCATTGCGGTGCTTGCTGCATATGATCTTGCCAGGGTATTTTCATCAAAACCTAGCAAAGAGGCAAGGATAAGAGTATATCTCCATGGATGTCCTCGTGTCGGCAATGGATGCTTTGCGGATCAATTTAATGACATTGTTACTCCATGCTGGAACATTATCAATTCAAATGATATTGTCCCTGCAATTCCACATTCACCATCTTTGAGCAGACTCCACAAAATATTCGCCTTTTTACCTGGCAGTAGAAGATTGAGAACTATTGGATACCAGCGACATCGCAGAGTGGTTATTCTTAAGTCAAATGGCGCACTAATAGTAGATCCTACTCGTGGTCAAAAGTATAGACGAGAAGCAAAAGTTTTGAAAGTAACAAGAGCTATTAAATCTCATGAAACTGGGGAATATCGTTCTCATCTTAGAGCTGCTATACACAATGTTATTGATACCTCTGGTGTTAGAAACAGTATTTTTTCTTGGCAGAAGGTGTGTGAGGTGGAAAGTATGAAGTATGTAGATAGATTATTGGACAGGTTAGAAAAAGTGATAGTTGAATCACGGTCAGATCCTAACAGGTCGTTTTGTTTACTTCCTGGTGCAACATAAAAATATAAGCAGGAGATTAGGTCATGAGAAATGTGGCTTCGAAGTCTTGAATCCTTTAAGTGGGAAATTAAGTTTTGATATGTAATAAATATTTGTAAAATCTTATATGATCACTATGTAAGTAGTTATTGAAGTCAGATCATACATAAAAATCAAAGACCTTTTCACTGAACGATGAAATTATTTAGGAATGCTTCGGAATACACGTTGTGCCACCGAGGGATTACGCTTCAAACTGGGCAGCAACATTATTTTTTCTCGCTTCGGCCACTAACTCATTATCCGATTTTCCGATTGTCATGTGTGATTGATTCTGGATCAAAGCTACAGCGCGAATTAAAGCCTCCCTGTTCCTCGGCTTGTGTGGATTTTTCAGCATAGTAGCCAACCTCTTCTTCGAATTTTGCACATGAGTCTTATAATAACATCGAATCCTATCCCTTAATTTCTTCCAGTGAAAGCCCTTCGGTAGAGGTGTCAAGTTCTCAAACTCGTCGTTTCCTGGATTATCTGCCCCATCATTCTTCTTGCTGCGTTGAGTGAGTGGAATGTCTCCCCCGGAAAACATATCAGGATCAAATGTGAAGTTATTAGTAATAGCTGTGTGATAGATAAGTCGGACGAGACGGTTGTTGAATTGCTGTTGCTGTTTTGACTGAGCACAGGTCCAGCTGGAATCAAATGGAATATCTATAAGAAGAAGGAATATTTATCAAAAGTAATTGAACAAGGGCAAGGGGACCAACCTCATGGTATAATACTCTTCCATATGTTCTCTGAGCACATTTTCCAAAATCGGGTATTGGGACCATGCAAATGTGTCAGCGATAACAGGTGATGCTTCTAAACTATGTACTTAGGAAGGAGAACAATCAGTGACAATATGAATGAGATGGTATGCTTTTTTATATGAAAGACATCCTTGATGTTCCAATCAAGGCGATACAGCCATTGGCCGCGGAAAATCAAGCGACGGCACTCACACTCTTGAACCGAGTCTTCCTGGACTAAAGCCTTTCGAATCCTGACACCATCATGAGTCGTTGCGTATTGATCCTCCAGTAGCCTTACCAACAGAGCGCGATAGAAGGAGTCGTCCTCACGTGCCTGCCGTGCTATTTGTGCGGCACGATCTTCCTGAGAACGCATTCTTTTAGGGGGTTTATCCTCCTCCTCCTCGTGGATAGGAAAAGGGCGTTTGAATGCAGCGGGTTCGTCGGCCATGGCTCTATCGAGCTCTTTCGTGTGTAGTCTCTGTTGTTGATGTTGATGAGTGATGAGTGAAGCAAGAGTGATGTCGGATGTCGGACTGGCTTGATCGCCTCGCCATTGTTCATGCAATAAAAACAACCTTTCTCGCAAATTCCCCATGGGTCGCGCGATTTTTGCAAAAGGTTTTTAGATTCCCGGAATTCCTCAGCCCCCAGCTATCCATTCTCACAAATATGAGAATCTCACAATTTTTGTGAGCGATTCTCGCAATTTTTAAGTCTATTATAAAATCACAAATATCTCATCACGACATCCTTTTGTGAGTCGTACAAAAAATTGTGTTAATTTTGCGAATCACAGCTGTCACGTCACACGACAACAGATACACCATTCACCTCCACGCCACTTCAATCGGACGGCCGCCGTACCTTGATCATTGGCGTCACTCCTTCTTCACTTGATAAGACAGTGACATCACCAGTAGGCAGGGCCAGGAATAAACAATCTTGTTGGCAACAAACCAGACAATATCAATAATATGACGGACAGACGGAGAAGAGAGATGACTGGCAAGGCGATTCTCTCCATTCACCAGTCACCCACATCTGATTGCAACAACAGTCTGAATAAAGATGAGCACAAAAAAAGCCACGGAGGAGAGGCAAAGCCAAACCACCTGTGGCTGGTACGATGACTTTTAAATGATAGATCTTAGCCTACATAAACATAGTACTTATAGAATATTTTGGATAATGGATTAAGTCAATGTGTCATATTGATGGTTCAACTTGGACCAGAAGCCAATAATTGCAGAAAAGTGTCGTTCCTGAAGCAAAAATGTACAGAGTGACAATAAAACCCTTAAATGATGGTGTTTTATTGACGAAAACCAATTTGCAAGCTCTTATGGCAACAATATTGGCCACACGATAGTTCAACTAGTATGCCGCTCTAATAATTTGGAAGAACAGATTATGAAAGTGTGAATCTGTGAAGCCATTGCAACAGGAGCAGCGCTTAATATGTAAATCCCATGCAGCTCCCTTTCATAGATCATACTGTACACCACAGTTTTCAGAATGAAACCCTCTACAAAACTCTCGGAGTGACCAATTAATTGTTGAACACCTGAACAGATTGCTGCCGGAGCAGCAAGTAATTTGGTAAGTTGATAATCCATTTGACATGCAAACAAGCGTGAATGAAGAGTACTAAGAGGAAATGGGCAAACACAAATTTACTGTGGTTCATGCACTAATCTGCTCCAGGAATTGCTCGGAGCGGCTTATAAATGTGATTTGTTTTCACACAGAGCCAAACAGAGCGGCAACTAATTTGTGATGCATATGATAACCCGTAAATGGGGTATTAGCTGTTACTACCAGGGAATAGTATGCGACTCAATGTGTGACGGCAAGACTTCCCAGAGCGGCACTAACACAAATTACAAATTGCTCCAAAGCGAGCTTAATTTGTGAGCAGATTAGTGTCTGAACCATGGTACCAGAGCAGGCGTACTTGACGAAAAAATCGAGATGCCCCAGAGCGGCTCAATTTGTGAGCGTTTCACTCCGTGAACTACAGTAGCCCTCTTTCTCACGCTGATAGGGCCTAGTAACATTATCTCAAGAGGAATTGTCCAGAGTCAACTCAATTGAATTTCAGGCCAGAGTGGCTTACCTTGATGTGTGAGCAATATTAATTGAACTACTGTCATTGCCCCAGACAACAATACTGAAGACAATATTATCTTCAATCAATCAAAATTACTCACCCTATCTGCAAAACAACTGGAGCAATTAGCAAACAAAAACTACCAATAACAACAACTCCCACACTTGCACCAAAAGTTTGGCTCAAATAAAGCCCAACGATCGGACCCAGAATCAATCCCATTGAATCTGACACATCGGACAATGCATATGCCATAGAATACTCTCCTAAATTATGCCGATCTACCAAATCAGCGAGTAAACTGTGTCCACTGCTTGCAGAGAGACCAAGTGCTGTGCCTAACAGACCAACCGATATGTAAAATGCACCTATTCCAAGATATGAACGCATTGCAAAGAATGCAGATGATGTCGCCATGATGAGTAAACTTGATGCTACTAGAGATGAACGTGAAATGTGATCACTCAACCACCCCGAGAGTGGAGTGGATATGAAATATGTCACTGTTGCGATGGAAATGATAAATGATCTTTTGACCATTGACACACCAAATTCTTCGTCGAGAACAACTTGTGACAGGGGTTTGATTAATCCCACCACAGCGTGAATAACTAGCGTGGAAGCTGTAACAGCAAGTATATCTCTGTTTGACAACAGTTTCCGTGTTGAACCCAACACTGAATCAGTGTTTTCCTGTTTCTGCTCTTTTTGTCCCTCGCTCACTCTTTCTGGAGGAGCCAAACAAATTAATCCAAACTGAGCCGCAGCATTCATCAAAACAATACCAGCAGCCAAACGAAACGTCTTTTTCCTCCCCAATTTTTCAAACAACAGCCCGCCAATTAAAGGACCACATAACAATCCCAATGCCAAACCAGTCTGAGCCAATCCAATCGCAGATCCTCGAATATCCTGCGCATGTGTCTCGGCAATCAGTGACATTCCCCCACACAATACTGCCGCGGAAGCCGCGCCCTGAGCACCTCTAGCTAATAACAATTGACGAAAGGATGTGGCCTCGGCAAAAACAAAGGTGGCCAATCCCAATCCCGCAGTGGATAGCATTAATGCTACATTGGATGAGGTTTTGGAGGTTATTATTCCAGCTAGGGGTGCAAATGCCATTTGACAAATGTCTTTACTGGCGAAGAATAGTCCAAGGGATGCTACATCATTATTGTTGGTAGAAGTGGCAACGCCTAATGGTGGGGGGTTTGTCACTAATGTGTGGATTATTGGAACGAGCATGGTGAGTTGAAGCATATCGTTGAAGAGTGCAGTTGCTACTAGGAGGACTACAAGTCTACGTCTTTGTGTTTGGTTTGGCAAGAGGTTGGCGCCACCACGAGTAAAAAGTTGATTGAGGGTGACATTGGTGCGATGATGTTTGTTTGGATGAACGTGTGGAGATATCATCGAATGACTGCTTCTACCAGGTTCATTGGCATTAGACCGATAGGGATAAGTGGAAGTGACATCATCGTGTGGATATTGGCGCAGGAGTGAAGGATGATGTCTTCTTCTATTTGATGATTTATTTGGTGATTTACAGCATGCTAATGGAACATATGGTAGAAGAAATAGAGTACAAACAAAAATGAAGTGGTACTTAGATGCTTTCATTCTTTTCTTCAACGCTTTCCGTTTCCTCTTCTGCTTGTCTCTTCTTTTGAGATGAGTTTGGTTGTTGAGGTCGTCGTCGGTCGTCGAGTCGTCGATCGCGGTGCGAGGTCGATGTCGCCGTTTGTCAACTGATTCACCTTTAAATCTGATGATAATTTTTCCCAATATCAAATTTATCAACAGAATTAGTATTCATCGACTGAGAGGAAGTGATAAAAATGGAAAGTGTCAAAGGTAATTTCCGTTACTCAGAAGTTCATTGATCTTCATTTGCAACAGCACCGATCGCACCGATCTGCATCAACATAATAAATCAAGATTTCAACCCAAGCGCCACACCTGAGCATCCCCCCTTCAAAAAGCAGCAACAACATAATGCCGACCGCATTAGAAGAAGAGCAGGCAAATAACGAAGAACTCGTGCATGGGGTCGTCGAAACTGCGTTGAATGAATTCCAGAACTCGCTCGACACGACGGACCTCAATTTACCCGAAACTTTTCCAACGGATGCACAGCAGAACACGGGAGGGGAGCCTCAGCCGCAACAAGAGCACTCTGAACAGCAGGAGGTTTTAAATCATCGCGAGCAATACCAGCACCAGGAGCATACCTATCAGCAGCAGTACCAACAGCAGCAACAGCAGTATGACCCACATCAAATGCCACAACTCCCAGTTCTGTATGCGGCTACGACAGAGGCCCAGCCACAACAACAACATGGAAAGTCCTCACAAAAATGGAACGAAGCGGAACACCGAGCATTCCTCCGAGGCGTATTGGAACAGCCAACCAAGCCACCGAAAAAATCCAAAAAAGACGAGAACTCAAAAAACACAGGACGGTGGACCGATATTGAACACCGCACCTTCCTACTAGGAGTAATGGAACACGGCAAAGACTGCAACAAAATCGCCCCCATGATTCCCACCCGCACCATCCTCCAAGTAAGGACACACGCGCAAAAATACTTTGCCAAACTCGATAAAGGCACCTCTGCCGCAGCGTTATTGGCAGAACACAATAAAACTCACACAGCTACAGCCGCACCACTACCAGGGGGGAATGAAAAAATTAACTCACCCATCGCCGCACAAACTCTACTCGGAATGAGTCAATTGTCCACCTCAGCCACCAATAAATCCCCCCCAAAACCCCAAGTACAACCATCCAAACGTAAACTATCCTACTCGAAGCCCACAAAGTCCAAAAAATCAAACTGCTGCAAATATCGCGACTGCAGGGCACTATTACATAAAAATACTCAGGCATGCATAAAACATCAGTGTATGTTGTGCAGCTTTCCGAATTGTAGGGATTTTGTCGAGGAGGATTTGAGGTTTAGTCAAAAGAGGGAGTTGTGTCGGGCACATTATAGTTTGTTGATGACGAGGCCGAGGAATGTGTATCCTGGCAAAGCGGATAGGGCAACGTTTTGAATTGGTTGTTTTGGTGGTGGTTATTTTGAAAGAGAAAATTTTGGTTGTATGGGATGCTTATTTTCGAAGAGGAAGGTTTCATTGTAAGGGAGAATCAACTAGAGGGGATTTTTTGTTGATCATTTTATACATTTCACATTTCTGTAATTTTTCAAGGGGTAAAATTCGTATGTGCTTAATCTACACATCAAAATATTATTTCCATTTCATATGTCTAACAACCCCGAGAGAATACAAACTGGAATTAGATACCTTCAATGAGAGCATTCAGTGGATTGACAGGAGTTCATTGGTTTCAATCATGAGTAAATTCTGAAGGGAACGTCAACCAATTTGGGCCGCTGAAGCAGAGTATTTCAAGCGCCCAATTTTACAGTCCAGTGCGAAATTGTGAAAGAGACAGGCGCATAGTCTAGAAGATCAAGTTTTGTTTTGTTTTGCTTTAATTGAAATGGTTAAGATCCACACCATTGAGTGACATGCTGTAAAGAAGTATCAGAGAGTGAAACTACAAGCATAGTATTATTCAACATCGGTTTGAATTGAAGTGTTACCTTCTCATGCTTGTTTGTGAGACAGGTGAATTAGTTTGCTTCGGACCACAAACTTTTGAGGTTCTTTGTTAGAGACCAATTATTATTTTTTACATTGAGCCTGGAAGGGAGATCATAATTGGCTTGAGTTGTCAGAGTTTAAAGTGTTTTGATCTGATGTTCAAGTTTTCCAATGAGATACATTTCATTCTGAGCTACTAGCAGCTGTCCGAGTAGCTGCAATTCCGCCCACTAGCTCGTGCAAAATGTATAATTCATTGTTGCTCCCCACAGTCTGAAGGTTAGTGAAACAAGGCCGAAAACAACATTTTTAAGCTTTCTAGTTTTTAGGTATTCAAAATGGATTTTTTATCAGAAATTCTCAAGTAAAAATGATAATTTTCCTATTTCAAATGTACAAACAATTGCTTCATAATGTTTCAACACAGTTGTAATATAGTCATCTATCTTCATAATGTTTCAACACAGTTGTAATATAGTCATCTATATAACTCCCTTTAAACACCTCAATCAGATGGAAGGTGTGTATTATTTCTGACTATATGTACTTGATTCCCATCTCTTTGTAAATTCTCTTAAAAATAGAAACTAAAAATTCTTATAAAACACATATTCTCCAGAGAAACTACAATGTCAGTGCTCACACGGCGTCCAATCACAGATTTGGACTGGAACTGGGCAACCCAAAAGTATCCTTGCGTCACGATGGATACCTTTGAGATACCCAGCCTTTCTGCATGAAGACAAAATTGATCAGCCCGTTTGATTCACGAGTCAGTTTCTGAATCAGATTGTGACATGAATAACCCGCTCGTCACGAATCAATTGTTATAAAGCAATGTAAAGAAGCCAGATTTAGATGAGCCCTTTTGAGTGACATAATTATGTTGATGATTTTAAATTGTATTGGGATAGTAATCACATAATACTCGAATCTATTTAGTACAGCCTCATGTGTGCAATTCTTGTGACTTGTACAAAAAAGCATAATTGAACGGGCATCCTATGCGAGTTGATCGCTGATATTAAAGTCTGTCTCCAGATAGTTGAATTTCTGCCAACGTCGGCAGAAACTCTGTAGAACGACCATAGATACAGTATTAATTTCAATTTCTGCCAACTTCGGCAGAAATTGGCCACATATGTGCTGGTATGTTTTTGCCTCTGTACAACCTTTTTAGTGTTTTATCTCTGGTCAGAGCTCAGATTCAACTGATGGTCATGACACCAGTGTATTTTGTTAAAAAAATGCCTATCTCCTGATTTAGTTACCTTGAAGGAACATTTTTGGCAGTTCTTGGTGTCGATTACAAATTTGTATCGCGCTTGTTGTTCACACATAGGTATCTTAAGATAATTTACAAAAAATACTAAATTTAAATTGTTTGGAGACTGTACGCGAGGAGCAATCAGATTTTAGGGAAATTGGACATTTGAGTTTAGAAAGAGAAAATGTTTCACGGTTTTATTTTATCTTTCGTTGGAAACTCGTCATTGATCCGTCACGTGTGCCGTATCGATCCAATTGAAGCCCATTGCTTGTCTCTGCACTGATAGTAGTCCTTAAAAAGTAAAGATGATCATTCCTATGAACTCATTTGAAGCTAGAATGCGTCGGGTAGCTGAGCTAAACGAAGCTGGAAATGCTAACTTGGAAGCTTTTGCGAAAGCAACCGATCCATCCGCGACAATTGACGCAGATAGGATGAAGGCAACCTACTTGGACAAAGAAGGTGTAGTGCTAGCAGCAAACGAAAACAACGAGATTGTAATCTTGCACAGTATTGCAAATCTAGGAGGCACACTAAGCCGTCCAAAGAACAAATTGATTTGCATGCAAGGAGTTGGAAACGATTCACCGGTGTTTCAAATTGATGAGGAATCTCTAACGATGGATTTGAAAGTAGATACTCCACCGATTAAGAAGATCATGGAGTGTGAATCAACTGAAGAGTTGTTGGGATTGAAAGTAGGGAAAACAGTAGCAACAAAAGACACTATCCTATGCTCCCCTTTCATCATTCCCGCTCCTTTCGAAATTGAAGCAATCCTAGCTGCAAGGTCGAAAGAGCCATTGGAACTCCTAGAAGCACTAAAGTCTGCAGGTATCCAACAAGATGCAAATCAAATGGGCGAAGTTAGTATCGAAAACAGTGATAAGTTCAGCAAACACACTCATCGAAATATCAAATGGCTGTGGGCAGTTGCAAACAGCGACATTCCAGCATTGGAATTATCAGTCGATGTAGATGACATCGAAGCCATCGAGTATAGAAAGAAACGCATTGCTGAATGCATCTTGCCACCAATGTCAAATCCAACCATGGATATTGGCATGTCCCAAAGTCAAATGAACCAGCTTGGCACAGCGCTAACAAAGTTTGCAGAGTCAAATGACAGATCCAATGCTCTACGAGCCCAAGAATTCGAGAGACAGTTAGAGAAAGACGAAGAAAAAGGAGATAGAATCAAGCATTGGGTAGACGACA
>JALLAY010000344.1:0-11718 GCA_036939635.1 Cyclotella baltica | reverse complement strand
TCTCTGTACCATCTATCTCTTGGTACGATACCATAACATGAACGGTCGATCGTCATTGGTCTCTCCACTGACTTTTCCGCCAACGACAGGCATCTAGAGTAACCGTCCGCGCTTCTTTACAGCATTGGCTTAATCGATCGACAACAGAAAGATAAATTACTTATGCCAAATCTAACCCTAAAGATTTTTAGGGTACGGGACGAAAACCTAAAAATCGATATCGGAACTCTAAATTTAATACCCTCTATCGTATCGTAGTTAGATGTGACTTCAAAACTGCTGTGCGTTGTGACCCCCTATGTGACTCTCACAACAAGTTTTAGCACATGAATACCACATTCTAAATATCCTATCGTAGTTATGTGACTTCAAAGTTGCTGTGCGGTATGAGTGTCTGATTGCATGTTTTATGCACCCAGACGGGGATGTATCGGGGAATCTACAATCCCGAAATTGCCCGAGCTCAATCCTTGTCATTCATTTTCTCATTTTGTCCAGTTACTGAGTGAATCGGAACTGAAGCCGAAGATAGTTACATGTGTCGGGAATGCACACATTACCATACACTCACCCCCAAGACTGATCTTCTCTTGAATAATGTATGCAATGCCCATGCACTCTACACACATTGCCAACATTCATACGTCTCATCACAATATCCGACGACTTGGACTGTCATCACCTCTCCTTCAAGTTATAAACCCGAAGCCAACACGGGAATGTGTCGGGAATATCCAAGCTGTGTTTTCTGTTTCGAATAGAATTATACATTCACAATTCTCATAAATTATTATTATCGTACTTTCAGAGTTCCAGCAACATGACAAACATTGCACCAACTACTGCCTATTATTGGACCAAAACTAAATTGTCCTCTAAACCGATTATTACCTCGTTGTCTAAGTCAGAAAAGAATGAGCTAAAACAACAGAAATCTGTGAGATTTAATGAAATGGGTACCATGCGAATCTACAAACACCCGACGCGTCGCGAGAATGATATGAGGTGGTACAGTGATGAGGACTATAAGCGTTTCGCGAGCGCTAGATACCAAGATATCATCAAATGCTCCAGCATTTTGGCAAGTAAAATTGGCGTCGAAGAGCTGTCCATCGAAGAAAAGTATTTGTGCACAGGCCTCGAGTCTCTTCTCTCTCGGGATGTGTCCAAACGTTGGAGGAAAATCAAGAAGGAGAGAAAGTTGCACACTAGCTTAGTCTTGGCCGAACAGGAATACCAGAAGCAGTTTCAGCAATCCAGTCATGATGCCATAGCTTATGTGTCGGCAAAGAGCTCTTATGCGGCTAGGTTGAGATCCCACAAACTAGCTGTAGCAATGGCATCTTTGTGATACTATGTTTCATATAGACAGCAAGTCCTTTGCAATTTTATCTTTGTGTATTTTGAGACATGCAAGCAAAGATAGACTTCTCTCGTCTAATGCAACATTTGCCAGATTTTGTTCATATGTAGTGAGTTGAATTTAAGAAAAAACTAAACACAGCAGTTGTTTTAATTTCACTTTAGTTTTGAAATCGTTGCATGTTTATCAAGTTAATGCTCAAGAACGTAAAATTCTAAATGATACACATTAACATTCAAGAATGAGCCCGAGACTTTGGCCATCATGATGCACTAAGTAAGTACACAGATTCTAGGAAACATGAGTTTTTGTCATTTCATAAACACATGAAAATAATTGTCTTGGTTTTTGCAAGGAGAAATTTAAACACTTTGAGTAGTCTAGCTGCTTAAATTGTGAATATGACAGTATATTCCTTTTTTAATAAAGAGTAAGAATAGACATACAAATGTTGCGGTCTTGAGAATATGTAATGATATTACTATCAACCATGTAACAATAGTAGTGAAGTAAAACAAGACAACTAAAGTTAGAACGCTTTTGAGTTGTTTTAAAATGGAATAAACCCACTTGACACACCATGTTTACCCATCCGAAACCACTTGAATTTGTTCTTGCTTTGGTTTTCTAATTTTGTCTTAGTTTGACTATTCATCGATTGTTATAATAGATGTAGTGAAAAGATTGTTCTGGTACGTTTCTTATTAGCACATTTAGGTTTCTCATGCATTGTCCCATTCAAAAACACAGCTTTTGTTATGAAACATGTTGTGAGGTCCTCCAACATTCCAGCTGAATTGACAAGTCTCAAAAATGAAACAAGGAAAAGAACTAAAAGAACTAAATGCACATAACTGGTAATTGTTGTCATATTTCAACATCATGTTGCATACAGGTAACTTCATTTAATATGAATTATTTATTTGACATCTCCAATATACTACAACATGGTTTAACATCCCAGTACAAGCAGAAACATTCCCTCCATCATCTTTCCACCCTCAACATTACGTTAACCTCATGGTCTCTAGTGGACACATGCAAAACTACACAGAAAGAGTGAGCTTACATTGACTGTTTAGTGATCTACTCACAATCACAGTGCAATGCTGGGTCAATCAAATCCAAAAATTGAATTGAGAACAAATCCATGGTTGAATTATTAAAAAACTAAAACATGAAGATGTATTGGAAGCATTGTGCAATTAATGAAATGTTTTTTGTAATGTGTGTCAAGAAGTGTTGTAGAAATTACACAGCAATAGGATTGTTTGTGCGAATAATGATGCATGCTATCATTGATTTGTTGAAATGCTACAAGATTGGTTAAATTCTACACAACAACGTATAAACTACCAAAAGATAATCTAGATGAATTATCGGGCAAATTCTCAGACAGACTAATGTACATCGATCAAAGCACACTGTTGGACAATAAGACTTGCGGTATACATTATCATGAGCTGAATTTCAAACCTTGATGATAATCAGTATGTGAACAATAATATTTTTCTAGGTGACAAGTCACATAGAGTAATGGTCATATCTTCAGTAAACCAAATCAAAGTGATCTTCCATGCCAAGCAAAACACACTAATATCAATCAAAGCACACTGTTGGATAAGTGTCACTTGGGAGTCATTTTGGGCCGTAATGACTTCTGATGATCCGCGGTAGTAGATCTTTCTTAATCATTTACTTTCTCAAATCCAGTGGAAATTTGTTTCACTTGTTTTTGGAATTCATTTCAGCTTGTTCACACATTTGAAGTTTACTCTGACAAGTTTTTGAGTCATTTGAAATTACATTTTTAGGTTTTCATATCCCTAATTCCCTCTAGATAGCTCACTTGTTCTGGAATTGAGACCTTCTTCAACCGGATTTAGCTTTACCTTAAGTATCACCCCTTCTACTTATTAGATTCTACTTATTGACCATGGTGCCCTTCCGGACATTGATGGATTCTAAGACTTGTTGTGCTTAAATAAGATGCAAGCATAATGAGGGCAAGCTTAGGCAATCCCAAAAAGCTTGTGGACTGAATCTCCGCTAAAGCAACCTTCTCATAATTTCTGTACAGGCTGCAAGAGGTAGGGTCAATGGATGGACTTAGCTCAGTGTGTGCAACTACGTCATCAATTACAAGAGCTCCCAGTCTGATAGACTACCAAATTGAAGTTAAAATGGTCTAATTGGTCTTGAGCGCATACGTACCTTTTGGTAAAATAAGTACATCCTCAATCTGGTCTTGAAAAGATACATACATTTGACAGTGAATACGTACTCAGTGTGTTTTCTATTTTCTTAAATTGACTACCCTAATTGGTCTAGTGATACGTTAGCAACTTAAAGTGTCATATCATCATTAGTTAACAAAAAAGTGACTCTTTAGATTCAAGCTTCATCTATTTTTGGAGATAGATAAAGACAGATCAATCTGGAGCCAAAGATGTGGGCGGAGGTCATGTGTCATGTGTATCTCAAATAGTCAAAAATCAGAAACTATAGTCATAAGAATCTAAAAAGGTGCCATTCTATCGTACCCACACCATTAGGTACCTTTTCTAGACCAGTTTTTAAATGTAGGTACATTATCGTGGGTCTGTTCATTTTCAAAACAACGTTTGTGCGCCTACTAAATTTTGGTCAGCTGTCCTCCGTTTTTGAATCTGGGCGCGACTTTTCGAACAGCGAAAGCTACGTACTAGATATATTTTACATATATTCATACGTATGTATCACTAATATACTCTTATTCACCTTTGAATGTAGGTATGTTTTCAAGACCAGATTGGGGATGTGGGTATTTTATCAAAAGGTAAGTATGTTTTCAAGCCCAATTAGTGATACACAGCTGTGAGGCATCATTGTTGGTATTAACACTGACAGTGTCAACTTATGCCTCGGAATCATTGTTTTGTTTTTGTGGTGGCATTTTTTGAAGTCTCTTTGTTGTCAGGCAGGACAAATTCATCAAACTCACAGTTCATAATGATATTGCAAAGTCTTCGAAACTTGCTACATACCTTTTCATAGTTTGGTGAAAAGTCTACAACCATGTCATTAGTAGAAAGATACTTTACCTCTATAGGTCCACAATGAATGCAGTCAGTGAAAAGAAGTATCGTACCGAATGCCCATGTGACAATTTCTCTTGCTGCTACCTCGCTTTGGATCTCTCGTCCTTGGTGAGCTCATCCCAATTTTTTGCTGGTAACCTTCTTTGTCATGGATCTGCTGAAACCCCTTGTTGATTGCCTATTCTTAATTCTCTTTTTTAATATCTTCGAGCCTCTTTTCTAGCTCATCTGCTTGGTAAGAATGATGCACTCTAGCTCATATTTCATATTCACTGATGTTAGATTCCATAACACTTTCTTTGACAACATAGTGCAACATGACCAAGCCAGTGCACTCCTTGATACCAAGTTGACAAAACATAAACTCTGAGTAATCACATACTTGTTGAAGATTGTGATGACTGCCAATCTTGAGGTGTAGTATTGGGCAATTGTTCCCGTCAGTTATGTGCACATAGTTTTTCCTTAGCTGATCCCTCTGGCTCATTTGAAGCCCCTATATATTAGATCTACTATCTGTTGGAGCATTGTATGATCCTGTGGTTTTGTCACTCAGGTCCTCACGTTCATCCATTCCTGGGATTCTACCTCCTGTTTCTTCTCTCTGCTCATCATTGTCAACTCCTGTGGTGTTGTTGTCGAGATTGACTGTGGCCTGTGTTGCGTCCAATAATGCACCTCCATGGAGTGTATGCATTGTTGCTGTCAGAGTCACCATTGTCGCCACCCCCGTTGCCACTTTCCTAGCTGTCATTATCATTGCCATCATTGTCTACGATGTAACCATCATCATTGATATTGCCTTCCTCTTCATCGTCAACCATTCCATCATCTACTGCAATTTTGTTCGGAAGATCACCAATGACATTGTCGTCTCCAATGCCTTCATCAGGTGAAAGGTGGGTAAAGAGGATATCGAGATCTTCATTCTGTAGATTGATGAGCTTGAGGTCATTATTGGTTTGACATGACAGGCAAGGGGATGGACCTTATCAGTCAATGACTTCATTATACTCAGAAGTGTAGTCCAGTAGTATCAATCATTGTGCAAATGATTTAGATTTCCAACAATTTTTTCTGAGCAACACATCAGATATCTAGTGGATATGAGGCTCGTTCTTGGAGGTTATAGCATGTAGATTTTCCAGGAAAGATGCCTCAGCATGTCAGAGACCAACCACACCACCAATAACTCATTCTCTGAAGCCAACAACGCAAACAATATCCCCTGTTTTTCATTCATGTGGGCAAAAACAATTCCTAGGGACTGAGAGCTATTTTTAAGTACCTGTTAACTATAGCAATGCTGGTGAATTGTTGGTGGCTAAGGCTATCTACCCGGTAATTCCTCCACAGAGGTATTGGGTAGATGGTCTTAGTACCGTTTTTAGGTCTGAAGGTGAAGTACAGGGTTACATACTTCAAGGGTGTTCGGTCATGTTGTTGACGTGATTTTTAGCTTTGCTGTTCTCTGAAGAATCAAGTATGATGTGATGACAGTGCAATGGCAGCAATACCTACGCGAACTCAATTTGGTTTATTCAAGAGTATACTTCATGGTTAAGGTCTTTTGATGATGAGTCTTTTGCAATGCAGTGCCACAATCCAGTGAAAATACAAACAAAGTCATGATAAAAGACCCAATATCTGTGAGATAATTCATGACCCCCTTGTCACGCAATGCCATCATGAAAATAATCATTGAACACTGATATGTTTATTCAGACTTGACACTGCTGTCATTGCCAGATACATTTTCTTCTGAGACTTCCGTCATTCTCAGTTCTCGTTCCACAGCGGCTAAATCTTCTGCGAGGTCTTCATCCAACTCAACTTGTTCAATATCTCGATTAGTTAACAACTGATTATCCTCGTCAAAAGCATCTTCGTCAAAATGCAAATCTTCATCTGTGTCAAGACCCATCCTTGCAGCAGCAGCTTCCAGTTGCTTTTGTTTCTTCTCCTCCTTCTGAAGACGCCGACCTTTCTTTTTGGATGCACTTGACTTGGCCTTAGACTTACCTGTGTTGCCGTCATTTGCTTCATTTTCTACAGCAGAACCAGACCCTTTTGCCTTACGGACTATCACAACATCTGGCAAGACAAAGCTGTTCACAAATGCATTCTCTATCGACCATTCATCACCTCCAGAAAGGACTATTGATGTCAAGTCATACCCCAGCACAACATCGCCAACGTTTAGCAAGTGTCCAAGATGAGTAACACAGCGAAACGTCTCATCATTCACACCGAAATCAGATTCTCTTGCCACTTCTATGTCGGCTAGAGCGTATTTGCTGACGCCACTCGAAGGTCCATCGTAAAGTTTTTCAGATTCGCTTCCTTCGCCAGAGCTATAACGCTGTTTTTCGTCTGTCACACATAGCTCAAGATCGAGCATCACAAATCGGACAAGTCGTCTAGATGAGAGCAACAATCGATAAGACTTTTCTTCACCGCCTCTCCAGTAATTGTCAGAATTTAAGTCCGAAAAGCACGCATTCATATCCGATCCTCTTGACGGAGAAGCGTCCACAAGGTGAACAGTTGATGATATTTTCAAAACTAGGCACAACCTTCCAGAGAGTCTCCCCACGCCTTTGGCATGCTTATCAACAACAACCAAGTCATCTCTACAAAGTGGAACCATGTCTAAAGACACAGTATGTTTGACGTTGGCAGTATTATTCTTCACATCCTCGCTAACCAAAGATTGTGATGTTTTCATTCTCATGGGAGCTGCTTTAGCCAAATATTGGCAAAAGTGTCTCGCCTTATCCAAACTGGGGAAGTAGAAATCAAATCCGGATTTCTTCGTTTGTACTTGTAAAATGTGTTTGCGCAGTTCTGCATTCCTTGCAATAGCAAGTTCTAGAATAAGTAGCCCCTTACTGCCCCCATCACTATCTGATCGTTTCTGTCGTAATTGTACAATCGCCTGCCAAGTTCTATGACGTGATTCTTTGGTACAATCCGGGCATTGACGCCATTGAACAATAAATTCAACTTTAACCCGCTGCTGAATAGAAACAGTCCTTGGAGCCTCATTAATATCCGCTTTCACAGTAACCATTAGTCTCATTCTCATACTATTCGGCTCCGTCCAAATAAACATGGAGTCAAGCAAAGACAAAGTCTCAACCCCGTGCGATCGTCTCATCCATTGCTGGTTCTTCCCAGACAAAGCAGGGATCTGCTTAAGTAGAACTGACATCAATTCAGGGCTCTCAGGGTCAAGGTGCATATAAAATTTGCCATCGCCCGCACGATCATATCGCCTGCATTTTCTGCATTGATAAATTGTCAAATCGCCGCCGCTGTGCCCTCGTCGAAGGATGGAGGAGATGTCAACAGTGGCGAGGCATGATGCACATTGATTGGATGGGTTGGGGGCGATGATTGTGCCGCAGGTGCAGCATGGGATTAGAGATGTAGTCAGGCCTCCTCCCGACATGATTGGAGATGATGATTAAGTTGAATTTATGAAGGTTGGTCACTGTTGGCTGTTGGCGTAGGTTGGCGTTGGCCATCAATCTCCATCAATCACATCATTCGATGCAGATCGAGGCGAGGCCATCGAAAGATCCAATTACCTTTCAGAACAATTGAAATTTGTCTCCTGCTGAAAGGTAAAATTTAAAGATTTCGATTATGCAAGATTACAGATTGATTACGAGAGAAAAATGTCAGGACAGTCAGGTACTTTGACCGAACACGACTGTCAAAGTGGCGGCAGAGTCAACGACTGAATCGTCTATTTCTAACTTATCTACTTCCTACTTCTCTCTCCACCACTCTGTTGCTGCATGAACTAAGTTTTTCACCATGATGATGGCTTAAAACCATGTCTTAATATTTAATTCCATCATTGTTCGATGCTGGAAGGTTTGAAGCTGAGTCCTTTGTGCCCGATTGCTGGTCTTCCCTGCTGCCGTTCCCACAGTTCTTCAAAATTTTTGTCCAACCATTTTGCCCACTGAACAACTGCTTTGCTACGGTGACTTAATTCACATTTCTTTTCTGTGGACATTGATGAAAAGGGTTCTGTCTGACCATCAGGGACGAATATGGAATCCCAGCCAAAACCTGTCACAGAATTGCAACAGAATTGTTCAATACAAGTGCATGGGGCCCTGAATCCGTCACCAACTACAAACTCACCTTTGCCAGGAACTGGCTCCACAATCCTGCCTGTACATCTTCCTGTAAACAACACAGGGTCTGCATGGGGGTAAGAACAAAATGCCAACGTACATACTGCCGTAGCTGATTTATCTTCAAAACCAATCAATGTTTTGTAAAGTCCTTCACACCCTAATGAGTCCTGAAACCATTTAATGAAAGGACCGGGCATTCCTCCTAATGCAGAAAATTCTAGTGATGTATCTTCGACAACGCATGCACCTCCAGCAAGTTGAGCTCCTTGTATTGCTTTGTTTTTTGCAACTGCCTCTGTTTGTAGATTGAAAGTGATTAACGGAAAATGTTACATCGTCTTATTTGTTTGATAACTTAACTTTGCTCTAGTCTGACACGACGAACACAATTTGCATTAGAAGCAAAATCCAGTTGAATCTACGTACCTGTGTTTATTTCTGAAAGGCAAAACATAAGTACAAGTTATTAGCACTTACATTGCTTTGATTAATTCACATGACTTAAACAATATTTAAGCCAAAAATGAAATGAAATGAAACTCACCTTGTATTTCAGGAAGATCAACATCAAGTATCCGCAGATTTACATAACTCTCTCCATCTGAATTGACCGTGGCACCATGCTTTGATAGAATCAAATTAATTTCTTTCTGCTTCATGGCATTTCCTGTTACAAATGCAATATTTAACTTTCGATTTGAAGAATCAACCTCTTTCCCATCACCCTTTTCTAAAAACTCTTTTGCTTTAGCCCTCCAAGAGCCTGCACCTGGTCCTGGTGGCGTTTCGTTTTTTGTATCATTCGATTTTGTTGTAGGATCTGAATCGGAAGCTCTCAATGAAGTGAACTGTGCCCGGTTTTGACGCACCGACGTATGGCATGATTGGCCACCGAAGCCATTAACTGTTGCATCTCCAAAAACCACTGCTGTTGCAGCTATGATTTTCCAGTTGACCATCACGCCGTGGATAAGATTTTTCGCATGAATGGATTCTATCTAAACGAGACTGTTTTTATTTTAGAGACAAGATGACGTTTGGTTCCTGATTTGCTTTGGGACCAGCCATCAAAAGCATCATATCCTCGCACATCTGGCTCGGCAACGACGCGAACTGGTTGATGGGATAGATCCATCGGTTGATTGGATCTTGATTGGTCATGATTGGCCAGGTCACTCTTTGCTGCTTAGAATTATGGTAGTTAAAGGTATTATTGATTAATGGATTAATATATACCTTTAAAATTCAATTGAAGATTCAGTGTCCTTGTATTTTCAGTTGACAGCTGTTGACAGGTTGATGGCGACTCTCCGTACTCTTCGCACCTCTATCTTCCGCCTCGCTCCTTCGTGTTTCGGGGCATCTTGCCGCCGCGGCCAACTACACTGTTATCCATAGCGATGTGAACCGACCGACTGATCATTCTCATAAAAAACAAAACATACCGCTAAGCTACAAGCCACCAAAGTATCATCGCATCGTACAGAGAGCACCCTGATTTAAGTTCCCGTCAATTTTATTGTATCTCCACAGATATCAAAATGTTCCAAGCACTGATTTTCCAAGAGCGAGATGCCCGCGGAGACCTCAAAGCACACAGGAAAGTACAAGCTCCTACTGTTGTCATTCCTGAAATGGTCGAGCAACATAGAGAAGTTAACATCGTCAAGCATCCCACACGAGCGAATCTCATTGGTGGGAAGGGGTTGTTTGTGAATATGCATAGTAAGCAGTGATGTTCGATGTGCTCTAGGATTCGGAACTTCGGCTTTCGTGCCCCTTTGAATCTTGAAGAAACTATAGATGATTGCTACTACCTGAAATATAAACTGACGGCGTTACTTTGTAAACAACGCACGCAACCTGTAACATATAATATTCATAAAATGCACTTTATTCTAGCTGCCTCTTGCGTTCTCTTTTCTTACAATTAAAATAATATGTGCTGCAAGTACTTTTCTTGTGCATCTGTACTGGTAGATCATATTAGTTAACACCCAATTGTACCGTAGCAACCGAAATTGATTTCTTGCTGATTACTTATCTTGCATGTTGCGCTTTGTGAGTTTAAAAGTAACTAAGGGCCCCATGGTACGGCAAAACACGAGGAAGAAAAGAAGGGATTAGTCTAATTTGTTGAATACTAATGCTATGAATTGATATGAATTCGGCCTCACTATAAACATTTTGAAAATAATGCTGTCGACAAAGAGGTGAATGGTATGCTCAACAAGCCCAGGTATTTCAACACCAACACAAAGAAAGTCTGCTTCATTTCTCCGATATCTTTTCAAAGATGGAATGAATGCACATCCAAGAACTGCCCGGAGGAGAGCCATTGGGTACAGTGCTAACTTCTCTGCTTCGTTTGCTCCAACAGCTGCATCAGCTACTTTGACTACTGCTTTTTCTGCCACTCCTGCTACTGGTGTTGCTGCTGCTTTCTCTGTCACCTCTGCTACTGGTGTTGCTACTGCTTTTTCTGCCATCCCTACTTCTGAAGTTGCTCCTGAAACTACGCCTCCCACTCAGCACCATCCTAAGTCCATGTCTTGTATCCATATCAATGATTTGCTCAAACAGCCAACCAACATGATGAGTACTGATGAGCAGATGGCCCATAAGCTTGAAGAGCAATATTGAGGACCCAATGAGCTACCTTTGCTTCTGAAGAGCAGATGGCCTTTAAACTCCAGCATCAGTTTAAGACCAGACAATAGTGGCCCAGTCAACAACCCATTCAGCCAGACATCTTCTCTACCACCTCTTTCCTCATCAATCAACTACTCAGGACAAATGCAAGATACCAGCCAAGCTTGAACCTATGACTACTGATTTTCTAGCAAGCAAATTTGAGCGAACAACAAAAAATTGGTACTGACATTGATACAATCTCTCCTGGAACCCTCAATAGAAGGTTCAAACTGAGCAAGCATCTCTATGGAAAATGCAAGAGTGAGATCTTCTGTCAAACTGTAAATGAGAGCAAGGGACGGACATAAGACATCCTACTTCTAAATTTTACTGATAGATTTTTGTACCTAACCCCCAGACCCTCTATAAGTCTCCCCGTATTTGGCAGGAGTGTCCTGTTGCAGGAGAAGTACTCCTACCCATC
>JALLAY010000343.1:0-16455 GCA_036939635.1 Cyclotella baltica | reverse complement strand
TGGCCATCTATAAAACATGTCTGGAACCGACATCTATGGTTACATCTCCATCTCAAGAATCTGAGCTTGCTGTGCAGGCATTCCAATCGACTAAGAAGCATTTTGATAAAGTTGCTGATATAAATTATGAGTCGTCTGCATGAGAAGCAATGAAATCACTGAGTTGGCACTGTACACCATAAAATTAGTGTCAGATATTCTGTCATCCAAGTTCCGCACAAAATTCCATACAAAATGAGAAATGATGAGAATCTAAGATAAGAACATCCAAAACCAAAGGGGCCAGCTTGGTCTTACTCACCAACACCACCCTCCAATACACATGTTAATAATTCTAAGTAATAAAAAAAGGAATACAAAAAACACAAGGTTGCCATACTACATTACAACAGATAGAAGCTATGTATCTCATCTCCAGAATTAGAACAAACTGCATTTCTCCATCATGTACATGCTTGGGCAG
The DNA here is from genome assembly GCA_036939635.1 of Cyclotella baltica. NCBI lineage: Eukaryota > Bacillariophyta > Thalassiosirophyceae > Thalassiosirales > Thalassiosiraceae > Cyclotella > Cyclotella baltica. The sequence continues at coordinate 15,992 of JALLAY010000343.1, read as the reverse complement.
TAATCAACTTAAACTTTGCTCTCTGTCAAGTTTTTCTTAGCATTGCCAAATCTTTTCTTGACCGACAACTTCATGCTCATTGCTTAGCTCCTCCAAGCATTTCTTAACTGCTTCTTCTGCGATGAGCCCTGCAAGATATGCTTCCACCTGGCTCACACTGATGCTACCAGAATTTTTCATTTCTTTCGCCGAGGCTGATACTGAGGGTGTCATCTCCATGAATCTGGTAAAAGAATGCACCCGTTTTTCAAGCTTTAATGAAGGTCTAACATTATTTAGACTCTTTGTGTCCAATCCAGTTGCCTCATACTTCTTCGGAACAATTGTTTTGTCCTTTCGCACTGATGAGCCCAACGTATTATTCATGCTGCTCTCAGTAGTGGATGTGCCTCCAGAAGTTACTCCTGACCGAGATCGAAAAAAAGGCTTTAGTGTGGGCGGTTCAAGGATATCCTTTTCTAGTTCTACAGGATCATTGATTGATGGGCATCGCCTCTGATTGGGTGTAGATCGAGATCGGCATAAAGTCTTGACTTCAAGTTTTAGTGGTTCACCCCTCTGAGAGGACCGTGTCTTCACAATGCCAATAGATTTGCCTTCTGAAGGTATTAGGCTTGTAGACTTGGCATCCTCAGTCCTGTTACCTGTTTCTCCGTTGTTAATCGTACTACGCGTATCTAATGTATCTCCCAAAGTAACACCTGATCGCGATCGAGAAGACAAAAACAACTTGCCTTCCAGCTTCTTTGCAATGCTATTCTTCTGGCATTTCGTTGAAGGCAGTATGTCTCCCTTTAATCGATTTTCGTTGAAAGTAATTGTCTGAAATTTCTCCATTTGACCGCTCTTTTCAGACTCTTGTACCATGTTGTCAATAATTCTGTGCTTGGCTACAGCGCCTCCGGCGATAACACCCGATTGAGAACGCACGAAAGGAGTCACTTTACTTCCATGATCAAGCGTGGGTAGTGCTTTATTGACGACATCATTTGTTATTGGATATTCTGCGTATGTGCGTGGATTGGACTTCTCCTCTGGCTCAAGCATTGCAGCTTCTAGGCTGAAATCGCTTGCGCCACTTTCAGGCTCGCAGTCTTCAGCAATGATAGGCAAACGAAGACCAAACAATCGCTTATTTTTCTTCTTCCTCCTCCTCATAGTCATATTACTACGAACTTTACTCATCATTGAACACCCTAACAAAACACCTCTCTTTTTCTTTCCGGAGACGCCGCTATTCTGGACCGCCGATTCACTTTCCTCTTCGTTGAATAGGGTAACTTCCTGCCCACACTGAGAGCCAAGGCAACTTTCAATGCCTTTGCTATGCCTCGACTCACCAGTCTCGGATTCGGTCGACAAACTTCTTTTTAGCTCTGCAAGTCCCTCTATTGGCAGACCTAGCAGCTCCCACATCCTGACTGATGACACAATGCTCCCATCGTCATCAAACTTCAAGATCGGTTCAATGGATACTTGATACTCTGATTCTGTGGACATGCTTCTGTTGAGAGGACTGGCGACACTATCGATCTTGCTGCCACTTCTTTCCTTGCCAACCGCTGATTTCACACACATAGATGACGTGACGCTTTCGTCTTCGCTGTCATACGTGACAACACTGTCGCCAACACTTCCCTTGTGAACCACTGGTTTGACGCACATAGACGATGACACACTTTCATCATCGCTGTCATAGGCGACAACATTTGAACCCCACTTGTAGACCACTGGTTTAACACAAACAGTTGATGAAACACTTTCATCCTCACTATCGTAAATAACAACTTCTAGTCCAATCTGTGATTCAACATGCGAGTCAATAGAGCAACTCTGCTCGGATCCTCCAGCCTCTGAATCACAGTCTAACTTCTGTCCAAGTCTAACTCTACTGGAACTTCTACCTCTCAATAATTCTACATCTCCTCTCAGATCCCAACTACACTCAGCCAGATTGTGACGAAACAATAATTTCATTTCTCGCCCCTCGTGTGTTCCCGTAGTATCACACGACACCGACCTTATGAAGTAAGGTAAGTTCCGCTCGTCCTCAGAGTCATACATGACTTCGCTGGTTACACTGTAGCCGTCAATGCTGCAACTCAGTCTTGATCCTCCAGCCTCTGAAGAACAGTCTTCCCCAGAAGATCGATCGTCTCGACTTTCTAAGCATTCATGCTTTGTGATCGAGGGGTCTGTCGCAGCACTGAAACTGCTGTCTTTTGTAGTCGTATTGGTGCTTGCGGTCTTACTAAGGCTTACCCTCATGATTGATGAGACCTTGAATTCGACGTTGGGTCAACTTAGAACTAAGAGAACTGGTGAAACTCAACCTGCAGGTTGTTATGATTTGTTACCACAATGCATAATGTGTATAGTTGTTTATGTGCCGTCCGTCATCAGAATCGAGTATCATGACCATTATTCATTCGCGGGGCGTGAAGATGAACTGGCTTTGATCGTCATAAAGGGCTTACTTTATTTGTACAACAAGTAAATGCCCACATTTATTTGTAAGTAATCATCATATTATTTCTAGTGTGTGTCCGTCCATTGGCACCCTAAAAATTCACAGAATACTCACACCGGCGATTTGAGACATTTTCTGCGTTGCAAATCATCGCCATCTAAAAATCTCCCAACGCCACTTCACCTTCTCAACACCACCAACCAACACCAACAGCCACCAACCACCACCACCACCCTACCACACCAGATCAATGCACTGCCCTTATGACAGCAAGAGAGTGATGGTGGAGCAATAAAGAGCAGTTTCGTACACCGATGAGAAAGACGACAAATGTGCTTCACTTTTGAGAGCTATCTGAACCATTGGTGACAAATCAATTATGAACCACATCTTCCGCCTGGCACTGCCTCGTCTAGCTGGTTTCAGGTCGAAGCAGTTTGGTTTGTTGGCTTGGCACGTGATGGGGAAGCCAAACGAAGATGTGCGAACATGGGAACATTTACTTGTGTATCACCTCTGCAATCATCCATCATCACTTTCACTTTGTGATTGGTGAATGGGAGGTAAGAGAAACTCATTCTTTGTTATGTGTTTTATTTACTTATATGATGGCTTATTTAATTAATTTAATTTTAAATTTATTATTTTGAATGAAGGTGGGGGAGAGACGAATTGAATTATTGTGATGCAAGGGTGAATAAGACGATAAGATCCACCGACAATGAGCAAAGTTCTCGAGTCCCTAGTGGCAAGAGGACGACGCGTCAAAAACTTCCGCGAGCAAAGAGAAATCACATTCGGCCTCGCAGATCTCTCCACTCGCCCCGATGTCCACGAACGCCTAGTCAAAAAGGGAGGTGTCATTACACTCGTTGATATATTATGCACCTCCCAAGATGCAGAAGCCCAGCAGTTTGCAGCCATTGCTGTTGCCAATGCCTCGTCTACGACGGCTTTGTGTACTGATATAGTCGAGTTGGAGGGTGTGGTGGCCGGTCTTGTTGGATACACTGGGAATGAAGCGGCGGATTCAGTTGGACGGCAGTATTGTGCCATGGCACTTGGAAATTTGTTGGCTGAACCGGCGACGCATGAAGTTGTTGTACAGCTGGGTGCCACCGTTGCACTTGTCACAATGCTTAAGAACTGCACTGATGCTAGAGAGCTGGAATCGGGGAGACATGCGGCATTTGCTCTGTCGAATTTGGCATCCAATCGTAACAATCACGAGGAAATTGTAGAGCAGGGTGCAATCGAGCTACTTGTTGCGTTGGCTTGCTGCGAAGACCTTGATACTCAGCGTCAGGCGATATCTGCATTGAGGGGACTGTGTTTGACACCAAGCAACAGGACAAAGGTGGTTCAAAAAGGAATCTTGGATCCATTGATTTTAGTGTCAACCTCGGATGAAATTGAAATTGTCAGAGAAATCTCGTCTGCTCTAAATTGCCTTTCAGCTGAAGACGAGAATAAAGAAGAGATCTCGTACCGAGCAATTTCAACACTCATCCATTTGATGCTCTCCGGTGACATTCAAATCGAACGTCATGCAAGCAGCGCGATTGGCAATCTAATGGAAATGACAGACATTCATCCTCGTTTTGTGGAAGAGAAGGGCATCCCTCCCTTGATATCACTCTGCGGCTCATCGGATCTACGTTGTCGAGTAGAAGCAACGAGAGCAGTTGCCAACTTGTCATCCAATTCGGATTTGATTGACACTTTGATTGAAGAAAATGTCCTCCCACCTCTAGTCAAATCAATAGAAGTCGACGGCGACAAGGCACAATTTTCTGCCCTTGCAATTGCAAACTTTGCTACCAACACTCCTTCCCTTTTCAAGATTGTTCAAGCCGGATCAATACCTCAGATTGTTGCAATGATTTCACGTGTGGAAAACGTTAATTGTAGACGTTATGGAGCATTGGCACTGGCAAATATAACTGCATGTGAAACGTTTCACCCACCAATCATGTCAGCCGGTGCCCCTGAAGCCCTTTTTGCACTGACAAATCACTCAGACATGATATCAAACCATTATGTAGCATGTACATTGGCAAATCTTAGTTCTAATGTCGCCAACCATGAGCCAATTGTAGAGATGGGCGGGTTACAACCAATCATTGCTTTGGCCCACGATACAGATCCAGACATTCATAAACAAGCTGCTGCTGCACTTCGAGGATTCAGTGCCACTGGCAATACCAAGATGAAAATAGTCCAGGAGGGCGGTCTAGAACCATTGTGTCGTCTGCTGCATTCCAAGGATGTTTCAATACTGCGTGAAGCTACTGCCTGTCTGTGTAATCTATCGTTGGGCGACGAGAATAAGTTTGAAGTGGTAAAGTGTGGGGCTGTCCCACCTCTCATTACACTTATGACAAGCGAAGATCCCATCGTTGTATGCTACGCTTGTGAGTGCTTGGCAAATCTAGCAGAGATGTCAGATAATCAGGACTTTATTGTCAAAGAGGGTGCTGTTGTGCCTTGCATCGATGCTATGCGCTCTCGACACATTGATATCCAACGAGAAAGCGGCAGATTGATTGCCAATCTGAGTGCAAGTGAAACAAAGCTAGCAGCTGATGTCATTGTTGAGGGAAATGGCCATCTTGTTTTGCTTTCATACCTCCTTTCTCAAGATACAGCATGCCAACGTGTCGGGTCATTTGGGATTGGAAATCTTTGCACCCATGATCAACACAGAAGTACTCTCATCAAGGCCGGCGTGCTTGAGCCATTGACTACTCTGACTCGTTCGGAGACTATTGAGCTAGAGATCCGCAGATTCTGCATGCTCGCCATTGCCAACCTAGCTGCCTCGTTTAGGACTCATGATGAGTTTGTATCCCAAGGCACTATACCAATGCTGGTGTCGTACTCCAACGCAGACGACGCCGAGATGAGGAATTATGCTGCTTATGCTATTGTCCAGTTGTCGAAGAACAGTGACTTGATGAGCATTATAACCTCGGAGGGAGGACTGGAGCCTGTTTTGTATTTAGGCAGGAGTGATGACAAAACAGTTCAAGTGGAGGTTTTGCCTGCTCTGACAGCTTTGTCTTTTATGGATTGCAACAAAATTCCTATCTGTACTAATGGATCTCTGCCACCCATTATTGATTTCATAAGTGAAGCCAGGAATAGTACAGAGGAATCCCAACTGGCCTGTTGCGCGGTTGCGAACTTAATAGAGGTTGCTGGAAACATGCAGCAATCCTTGAATCATGGATGTGCGCCATTGTTCGTTGATGCTCTCTCGTCCAAGTCAGAGTCAGTTCAACGCGAGGCTGCTCGTGCGATAGGAAACCTTGCAGTGAACATTGATTATTGCGACCAAATCCTGGAGCACGCTGAAGCTATCCCTCGTTTAGTTGCCTGCTTTCGGGGACGAAATGTTGAATGTCAACGGATGGCTGCATTTGCAATAAGCAATGTATCTACCAATATCAAATCGCATGATCAGTTGCTGAAAAATGACATGCTGAATCTAGTCAAGAACGAATGCCAGGCTTCACTTGACCCTAAGCGCTTCTCAGACCACGAGACTGTACGTTTTTGCCTCTTGATAACTGCCAACCTTACTGGAGATAAGCAGAATCATCCAAATATGCATGACTTTTTTGGTATGTATGACTTGAGTCCATCATTTATTGATGCACATTATGCAAAGAACACTACTAACTTTGCCCCCCTCGGATGCACAATTTTCATCAGATATTCTTATGGATTTCACCCGCCATCGAGATGCAATGTGCAGACAACATGCCATTTTAGCATTGGGAAATCTATGCGCAGAACCTGATAATGCAAAGCAACTAATAAGCATCAAGTGCATGGATGCTTTGATTGCCTTCTCATTCCCACCCACAACGGACGGTTCATTGAACGCACAGTTCCAAGCCATTGCTGGTCTTCATGGATTTTCCAAGCTAGCTCACTTGCGGGAGGCTATAATGAGTGAAGGTGGCCTTGAACCACTCATTCTTGGCGCCAGAGGAAACTCTTTTGCAGACTTTGAAATCCAGCGTGAAGCTACAGCCACGATATCAAATTTGGCACTTGAGGAGAATCATAGGCTAACAATTGCAAAATCTGGAGCTCTGCCTGCCCTTATCAATCTCACACAGTCCTCTGACACAATGTGTATAGTTCACGCAGTGACCACTCTTGCAAATCTTGCTGAAACGAGTGACGAAATCCATGACTTGCTTCTGAGCGCCAAGTCCATTGGACCCATGTGTGCTCTTGCAAAGAATAGCTCTACGCATGTTGATATCAAAAGGTCTATCTCGCGTTGTTTCTCTCTATTTTTTAGCAACGAAGATACACACAGCCACCTTCTCATTGATGACGTAACAAGTTCAATAAGAACCATCGTCAGTCAATCAAGAGATAGTATTTGTGAACGTTTTGGATCATTGACAGTTGCAAATTTAGCCTTGGTCAAGGCCAACCATAACATTCTTTTGGAGACTAAACTCATGGCATCGATTATTCCCCTCGTCAATTCCAACGATATTGAAACATTGCGAGGTGCAGCTTTCACTCTTCACTCCCTCTCATACAACGAGATCAACCACTCGGCACTGGAAGCAGCTGGAGCCATTGAGTCTTTGGTACCCTTACTTCAATGCGGAGATCGCGACACAACACTTCAAGCCTGCATTGCGGCAAAGTATCTATCCAGATGCGACAAATGCAGAATCAACTTTGTTAAATGTTACGGTCTTGAGCCGTTGTTGGAATTGTCAACAAGCAACGACCTGGAAACTAAGCGTGAACTGGCAGCAGCTTTGAGAAACATTTCACTTTCCGATGAAAATAAAATCCCAATCATGCAGACAGGTATCGATTTCATAGCGTCTCTTTGCCGTGATCTCGACGAAGAAGTCTCCCATCAAGCATGCGGCATCATGGCAAACATTGCCGAGAAGCAAGAAAACAAAATTCCCATGGTAGATAAAGGGGGTGTCATTCATCATCTCCAAGCTGCAATGAGCTTTTTGGATTGTACCCCTGTTCTGCGGGAATCTGTTCGAGCATTTGCAAATTTGTCATCAGCCATTGAGAACATAGCAAACATTGTCAGTTCCGGGGCGCTGGGACCACTGATCTGTGCACTCAATGCGAATGATGTACTTTGCCGTCGATATGCTTCCATGTCACTTTCCAACCTTGCCGTCAACACAGAAATTCAATCACGTATTATTCATGAAGTAGGCATGCCATTGTTGATGCTGACTGCCAGACAAGGCGATCGAAATTTCATTGATATAGAGACACAGCGTAATGGGATTTCCTGTCTTGCAAATCTGGCATCGTGCAATGAATCCCACAAGGATTTGACGGATCATGGTTCTGCTGAGCTTGCAATGGATCATGTAAAGTCTTCAGATTTGGATTTGAGACGGAGTGCACTGCTGCTGCTTGCTAATCTGTCATCCAACAAGGCCAATCATCCCATTCTTGAGAAATGTTGCAAGTTTGATGAGTTGGTTGAAAATCTTGAATGCCAGGATACGACTGTACAAATGAATACAGTAACTTGTCTTCGAGGTCTTTCTACTGACATATCAATGAGAAAACAAATCATACTTGTTCAAGGCACTGAAGCTCTTTTGTTGCATGTGCATTCAGAGGATGGTGCATTCAAACTGGAAGTTCTATCTACACTCTGCAATTTGTCTCTTGGTGGATGCTTGGGTGACAGGGCGAATACAGTGTTGGAAAAAGTTGATATGCCAAGCCTTATTGCATTCCTCTGCAATGGCGATTCAACCACCCATCGGATGTTCGGAGCTGTTGCAATAGGAAACATTGCCAGTGACATTAGCTTGCAGGCTCCTGTTTTTGACAGTGGCGCCCTGCGACCACTGATTGAACTATCTGACAACGATGATTCACACCATGATGTTGAATCACAAAGATGCATGGCTTATGCGATCTGTAACCTATCGGCCGAGCTCCCAAACAGATTGCCAATCATCAAGCAAGGAGGTCTTTTATCAATCATGTTCCTTTGCAGAACTGGAGACATTTCTGACATGCTGGCTGGTTTATCTACAATAAGAGGTTTAACTTCTTCTGCCGATGCAAGGCGGCTAATATTTGAAGAAGGTGTGCTTCATACCCTCTTGTTTGGCATCAAGTCAGGAAACCTTCAATGCAAACGTGAAGTTGCATCAATATTAGCAAACCTCAGTCTCAACGAGGATAACAAATTTGACCTTGCGTGCTCTGTTGAAATGAAAGAAGTGATGTCGCTGTTGGATGAAAATGACGTGTTCTGTATGAGCCGGGTAAGCCGTGCGTTGAGCAATATCTCTGAGGTCTGTCGGCTTCACGAAGACGTCTTGAGTCTGGTGACTATGGAGCGGCTCATCCTCCTGAGCTCTCCCAACAACCCAGTGGAAGTCACGAGAGAAGTGACCCGATGCATTGCCAACCTATCAAGTAACTTTTCAATGCACAAAGATATGGTCCAATCAAGGCTTTTGGACAATCTAAGCACACTCTCTTCCAAGATCATGACTGATGTTAAGCAAAGCGACGAGACTCAAGAGAAGGTTGACACCATTCGTCTTTCTACACTGGCATTGGCGAATATTTGTGCAAATGCAGAGATGCATGAGAAGTTGGATATTGGCAGTTTACTCATGTGTTTTTGCGGAATAATCAGCTGGGACATTGATGTGATGGAAAATGTGATTGTTCAAGCTACCAAATGCTTTGCTTGCATGGCAATGAGCACTTTGTGCAGACACCCTTCCGGTGCACTAGTTCTGACTGAGACCAAAGCAATTCCTGCTCTTCTCGAATTGACTAAAACGCACATTCCAGAACTCAGCATGTATGCGACGTTTGTTTTGAACAAACTATCAATGGTGCACTCATCTCATCAAGAGTTTGGCCATCAGCAAGTTTCAACAACACTCGTGAATCATGTTGCATTGTCAAATAGATATTGCCTAACCTATTCTATGGCAACAATGAGAAGACTCTGTGATGATGCCAAAGTCAGATCCGAGCTGATTTCCAGTGATGCATTGAACTTCTTTTCTGATGCATGTGGAACTGGTGATGTGGAAAGATCTCGAGAAATTGCTACTAGTATGTGCCACCTTGCGCTATGGGATGAAGCAAAATCACACATTGCCAATAGCCCCATGCTCAATCACATTGTGACCTTTTGCGAGTCTTCTGATATTGAAACGGCTCGCTTTGCATTGGGATCACTTTCAAATATAGCAGAAGACATGCAGACGCACGAGATGATATTGCAGCATGAGTCGATCATACATCGTCTTCTACGCCTGACTCAAAACAGTGAAATCCCAATAGCACGAGAATCAACCAGAGCAATTGCTAACCTCCTTTCTTCGGTGTCAACTCATGAGCTCTTCTTGCAAGAAAATGGCATGATTTTAATGGCAACTGCAAGTGAAGTACCAGACAAAGAATGCGCTCACAGTGCATCGGTTGCATTTCGAAAGCTTGCGTCCAATCCCTCTACACATGAAGCCTTTTTCAATGATGATAGCATAAATGCTGTCATGAATCTAGCAAGTCATGATGACAAGCAAACTAAGCTCCAAAGTGCATCAGCATTGAGAGATATTGCTTCTAATCCAGAATTTCAACTTGCGTTTGTTGAAGTAAGTGGTTTACAAGCGGCAATTGACTTGACAGTATCTGATACAAATGATATTGAGGTCAAGATAGTCGCAATGGGCGTAATTAGGCACTTGTCTGTTTCAATGCCACTCAAAGTACGTATGCTAACATCTGGGGTTGTAAAAGTCATGGCTGACTGCATCGAAAGCATCAACAATGTAGATTTGCTGTTCCAATGTGCAGCATCTATTGCAAATCTTGCAGAGCATGCTCAAAACAAGTCAGATTTGGTGCAGATGGGCACTCTTCGATGTCTAGTGGCTCTCTGCAACTGTTCCAACGCTGAAGTCAAGCAGGAGGTTGCTCGAGCATTTTTATTGCTTTCCAGTGATCCTGAGAATGGAATTGCATTTGATATGAACGTTCTATCTTCTGTAATCGATTTACTAGCATGCCAAGAAGAAGAAACAGCCCGAGACAGTGCAAGCACGATTAGTAATGTTGCAGTGGATGCCGATAAGAAGGCGCTTATTGGAAAATGCAATGGAATTGGACCTCTGGTTGAGATGCTCAAATCTCCTTACAAAAGCTGCAAGATCCATTCAGGACGGGCATTGTGTCGATTGACTGATTTAGAAGAGAACAAAGTATCAACATTTTATCATGGGGGGTTGAATCAACTCCTGCAACTTTGTAACCATATCCATTTAATACCAGACCTTTCTGTTGTTATGGTGCTGGTCAATCTATCGAGCTGTGCTGAATATCATGATAAATTCATTCAAGAGGGTGCACTTACGACTCTGAAGCCTCTACTCAGCAGCGACAATCCTCTGTTACGGCAGTATGCAGTCATGACTTTATGCAATTTGACGTCTCAAGATTCAACTCAAGATCATGTTGCTAGACAAATTGATCTTTTATTGTTGGTCGAGTTGATGGCTGATGACCATACCGAGAGTAAATCCTATGCGACAATGACGGTATGCAATTTGGCCGCAAAACAAATCCACGGAGCAGCTATTTTAATGGCAGGAGGTCTAACTAGGCTGGCATCCATACTCAATACTTGTTCTGATGGAGTTCAGCTTCAACGTGCCGCATTGCTGGCTTGCTACAACATTTCAACTTATGAGGCTAGCCACACACTACTAGCAAAAGAAGAACTGATCCAACCAATCATTTTGTCGTGTGGTAGTCCTGATGTGTTGTGCAGGAGATTTGCATTATTGATATTATCGAATATTTCATGCAATGATAAAACAAGAACAAGTGGAACCAAGGGTGGGGGGCTTCAAGCTGCTGTGCTAGCTCTGAAGGACAGCGATGTTCCCACAACGAGGTTTGCTTGCATATGCTTATCAAATATGGCAAATGAAAGTAATACTCAATCTCAGATTCTTGTTCATGGCGGCCTCCCATCGCTTATATCTCTCTCTGAAATGGAGGACAGCGAGACGAGTAATTGTGCAATGATGTGCTTGTCCAATCTTGCAGCGAATGAATCAAACCATTCACCCTTGATGAAACAGGGTGCTTTTAAAGGCTTTATTGATGCCTCATCCGCCTCGAATTTAAGCATGTATCATTTGTTCGGTATTGCTAACCTGACATCAAATCCAGAAGTTCTAAGTCAAATAGGTAGAGGTGGCGGTACGAGGCCTTTGGTAGCTCTTGCTAAAACAAACAATCTTCACTTTCAAATTAGTGCCATTTCTGGTTTACGTCGGCTAGCACTGATTAGAGAAAATAGGGATCGACTAATAGCAGAGGGAGTTGTTTCAATTCTAGCTACACACTCATGCAAGACAGAGGAGGTGGAACTCCAACGAGAAATTGCATCTTGCTTTTGCAACCTGACCTTGAATCAAAACCACCGTCTTGACATCACACGAACTGCCATTTCTGAGCTATCAGGTCTATCTCAGAGTAATGATTCAGAGACGGTAAGGCTCAGCCTAGGTGCAATTGGAAACTTGGCCGAGGACATTGACACGCACTCATACATGAAACAAGCCAATGCTGTCAACAGTTCAATTCTACGACTTGGTCACCAAGATCTTGACATAAAGCGCGAAGCCGCACGAGCTATGGCAAACTTGTTGAGCTCGCGGGAATTCCACGCAGAAACAATTGAACATGGTTTGGATAACCTCATCACCCTCAGTGCCGAATCATGTGACGAGTGCCGCTACCTGACTGCTATGTGCTTCCGTAAATTGAGCCCATCTTTGGACTCGCACAGAACTCTAATCACTACCGGCTTGCAAAACTTATTGGCATTGACAAAAGTTTCAGACAAGATGACAAGGAAGAATGCCACAATAACAGTTAGAGATCTTAGCGCCAGTGGTGGGAACGACAAGTCCCGAGCTCATCTTCTTTTTAAGTATGGAACTGTGAATGCCATGATAGAACTGGTCAAGGATAACGAAAAGGACCTCCAAATAATTGCAACATCAGCACTCCGCCATTTGTCCCGTAACAAGCTGATCGCAGATGATTTCTCAAGGAGTATTTTGGTCAAGTCTGTAGTTCGTTGCATTTCTTGGGCGAATGATGATATGAAATGTCAAATTACAGGCTTGTTGGCTAACTTGAGTGAGCACAGGGAGTGCCACTCGACAATGATTTCACAAGGTGTTGTACCGTCTCTCGGAAAACTTTCATTAGTTGAAAATAGTGAGATACGACAGGTAAGACCAAATTGATTGGAGTGAAATGCTCTCCCGCGTGGACTTACAAATTACATGGTTTTTAATATGTCAAGGATTGTGGACGTGCATTTGCCAATTTATGTGCAAATGAAGAGAAACAAATTGTCATCTATCGACAGGGAGGGTTGAAGACTCTTGTTTACTTGAGCAAGTCAAAGTGTGAAGTTTGCCAGCGATATGTTGCAATAGCAATGCGTTTTTTGGCGTCATCTGCAGAGGTGCAAAGATCATTATCCAAAGAAAATGAGTTCATGTCATTCCTTGAGTTATCCACCAGCGAGTTGCTTGATTTCAAACGCGCATCAGCCACATCCATGGCATCCATGTCATTGAACCAAACAGGAAAAACCATGGTGCTGAAGAAGGGAGGTGTTAGAGCTGTACTCCGGCTTTGTGTTCATTTAGATTTAAGTGTGCAGAGAGAGGCTGTGTTTTGCATTGCTAACTTTGTTGGCTCTCCTGACTTTCGCCAATACGTCAGCAAAGAAGGAGGGGTAGAAACTCTAAAGGCTGTTGTCATGACAAGCAATGAAACAGAAATTCTCCGAGATGCATCGAGGGCTTTGTCATTTCTATCTCTTCACGATCCAACACGAGAAATTATGATCTCGCTCGAAATCCCTCAGGTTCTATCCAAGTTAGCAAAAAGCCCAGACAACTCAACGCAACGATTTGCAGCTCTTGCTCTCTGCAATCTTTGTCAAGGAACCCGAGATCAGAAGGAAACAATTGTTAAACAGGGTGCACTTCGTATCCTATTGTTCTTGTTGCGTTTCCCTGATTTGGAAATCGAACGATGTGCATCTCTCGCCATTGCTGCACTTTCCCTCGGGTCTGATGATAACAAGTCGGAAATTCTGGGAAATAGTTTTGTGAGACCCCTGGTTGAAGCAATAACCTATCCAGATGTGAACATGCGCCAATCGGCCTTGTTGGCGCTCAATAGTGTTTCACTGGGTGAATCAGCGAATGATGCAAAGCAGCTTGTGTTTAAAGAAAATGGTCTATCGCCATTGCTCAATCTAGTAAGGACTGATGATGATGAGAGCATCCATGCGGGTATCTATATGCTAGGAACTCTTGCGGAAAACATGGACATTCGTGATGCTATAGTTTCTATGGACTGCGTTCCTTTGCTGGTGAACAAATCATCTAATGGATCAATTGAGATAAAACGAGCGGCTGCTTATCTATTCTCGCTCCTATCAGAATGCCCTGACCACCACAATAACATAAGGGATGGCGGAGCTCTTGAATCCATTATTGCATTGGCATCACTTGTCGATGACGAGTGTCAAGATTATGGGGCTTTCACTTTGGCATTCCTTGCCAACAACAAATCTTTTCAAGTACCATTAGTCAAATCAGGAGCTGTCAGACCCCTTGTTTCGATGATGGCAAATGATTCAGATTCAAAACATTATGCATCCCTTGCACTCCTGAAGCTTGCGGACAACTTTGAAAATCACATTACAATTGCAGAGGAAGGCGGGATCCAGGCATTATTGGCCTTGGGAAGAAGCAAGGTTTCAAGTGAGGATGTCCAGTACCAAGCACAACTAAGTGTATCGAATCTTAGCCGCCAGGCAGCCGCTCAGTTCCTGTCAAAAGACAAACATGATCACTGATGATCAAGAGCTCTTGTCTACTATAAGTTCCCTCATTGCTTGTTATGTAGTATGCCAAGATCCAAAGGAAGAAATATAATGTCAAGTATGTTTTTTTTGTGCCATGGGATCAAACTCTTGCAATGCTTGTGTGCTCCACCCAGCTACAGCTGGCTGTCATGGTAGAAGGGGTCAACCGGGTTATGCTTAACATTAACCAGCTCTTAATAATAAAAAATATTACACAATTTTTATCCTGAACAAATGTGTGCAAACACTGATGAAAACAAACGGTCTTTTGGATTGCCAGGATTTCCAGTCCCAGCAAGGTCTCACTAAGTGACAGAGAAAACATCTCCCTTCAAAATATGCTGGCAGATGAACCAACGGCAGGAACGGCGAGGCCGTTATGAACAGTTATGCATCATAAAGACTTAGGTGGGTGCAATTGTCCTCCTTTTACGGCATTTACCTGGCGTCCCCAGAAGGCTGTAGCTAGCCTCTCTAGGTTGCCTTGGCGATACCCACATAAGATCACCGAAGATGTCTAGCTGTACGTCTTGACATAGATCCTGATGATGGCACACCTTCATTGACACTGCATGATGTTTTTTAAGCAGAGAAGGATTGTTGGCCCAACATACTTGTCTCCCTTTTGCTCAAACCCGCTCATCAGGCGGCCTGTATAGCTAATATCTAGTACTCTTGTCATTCAACACTAGATTCTGCCAGATGGTTTTTGTTAAAGTCAAGAAGGAACTGACATTTCTCTGAGAGTTGAAGTCTGTCAATTTCTTCATATAGTTCCTCTTGTTTAAGTAATGTGAGTCTACCAAAGCATTAATTGCCAGTGGGAGATGCGGAGATGCGTAGCAGGTGTGAAATGAACATTTGCACCCAATCTTCATCATTTTTACTAGCTTTCGTGTGTCAGAGGTATTTTGTCTGCATCGATGAAAAGTACGTATCCTGTGATTTTACCTTCTAGAAAGTGTGTCCATCCAATACAGTCCTGGTCTATGGCTATTTCTTTCATTTTAGAGGACACATTTTAGAGGACATCATGCTTGAGCATGTGTTGGTACATAGAGCTGTAGGTCTACAAAATGAACACAGTTTTTTGCCAAAAGATATCTTGGCACCCAAAAGGCTTTTTCTTTGGAGAACTATAGCGAAAACATTAGTTTCTTTTTGCTTAAAGTGGCATTAAGTGAATCCCAATCTACTTGCTCAAATTTTTCTGGTGTCCACTTGAGTTCATCAATACAGAAGGTTCTAGCCTAAATTTTGCTGAGATGATATCTTGTGCTGTCCCTGATATCTCATATCTCCAATTATCTTTTGAGACCGAAGAAAAAGTGCAGTTTTCTCGTGTTTCTTGTGTTGTAAAGTTTAGACAGACGTGCTTCTCGCAGACATGTGTAATCGTAGACAAGCTGTCACTATCAAATAGTAACAGTATATTCTTTAATATTTTGAGAAACATCAACTTCTTGTCTCTGAGCTTTGAGTCTGCATGTCCATAGACATGCATAAGAGTCCTGATGCTCAGACTCTTCCACTGAGGTTAGCAACAGGTAC
>JALLAY010000342.1:0-17001 GCA_036939635.1 Cyclotella baltica | reverse complement strand
GGTTGACGCTGACGTCAGCTTTGAAGTTTCAGTTGAACTTCAACTCTGTTCTCCTCCTGTTTTCTGCAGTGCTTTCTATTTTCAACAGTTTTGTTACCTAGATCCCTTCACCATCGAGAGAGCTATGGTACACCCTTGCAACTGCCATGATTTAGCATCACTACAATTCGTCTGCCCTTCCCATGGATCTGTAACGCTTGTTAAGACAATTTCTCTTTCACAGTGCCAACCATGGCCTCATCTCCTGGCCTGACCGGCAGGCCCCGTCGTTTTGGCTAATTCCATACACGGAAAGCAAAATTAGTCCAAATAAAAATCACCAACAGTTTTATGGCCTCTTCACCACCACACCAATCATTCCGAGTGACAAACCACCAAGTAATTTCTGGTTATCATATTTGTGCCTATTATCAAGCACACTTTATTCCATACAATAACCGTGATCACTTCAAGACAGCTTTTCCATTCATCCCTCATCACTCCCAATCCATAACCATAACTGGATTCAACCTCAACCCCCTTGCTACCTTTTTATGACAACAACATACCTCCTGGAATCCCATCTCTATTTAAACCTGAACGACAATTTCCGACCAAATCTATTCCATCTGAATGTCGCTACAATACCTATCTCCCAAAATATCAACATTGTACATCCCTCCCTCTTAACATATAGAATCATTTCTGGATAGTGTCATTTCCAATTAACTGGTTACTAGTATAAATAATGATCACCAACAAAAAAAACGACAAATTGAGGTCAGAAGAGCTTGTGTGTGTGAATGTGGAAACATTCAGTGAAGGAACAATGGACACAATTGCATTAGCTACACGAGGTAATAGACAATGTTCAGTATTGAGTGGTTGTCATCGCCAGTCTCAAATTCTATTCATCCCTTGTGCATTGAATGTACGATATTTGCCACAAGGAAAATCAGACATCCATTGAATGCGATTGCATATTTTTTGTAAAAACCATACTTTTTAGGACATATGAGATAAAGACAGCATGCACTAATCAAATAATTTTTGAAATGCTAATAATGAGTGAAAACTATCAGTGCTCCCGACCTCATTTAAATCTCTTCCCTTTCATTAATTCATTGTTTCTTGATAATGTCTCCAGATTGCATTTCAAAACCATCNGAGCTTATCCCAGATTGTACTTTTAACTTTGTCCATGGAATTCTCCAAGTATCTCACTGACATTCTTAACAGACAAGCAATCTATGTAGACAGAGCCACATTTCTCCTCCATTAAGCTCAAAAAGGCATTTGGGACATACAATTAAAACAAAAACAATGCAATAAATTTAGCAAATATCAATAAATATATTCAATTGATTAGAATAATAATTGGCTCTACCATTGCAAACTATTTGTTAGAAGTAGAAGGCAGAAGTTGGAATCCAACCAACCTTTTTACATTCCACATTCCAAGAAGATTTATAACACACTTTGTAATCTAGGAAACAGTACCATTCATCCATCCAATTCGGAGTCTTCTTGTCTTTTTGCACATATATCCCTGTAGTTGGGACATGATAGCATACAATCAATGGAGCAACAGAAGTAAAAGTGCTTGTAGGTGACATACTCTTTAAAGCCATAGGAAAAGTTTGATCTATGTACTGGTCATAGATCCAACCCACTTTATAGTAGGCTGAATAAACACTGTAATCGTTTGGTGATCCAGCAGAGTGAAATGGAAGATACTAGGGCCCATTTGGCTTGTGATGAGGAGATGGAGTAATATTGTAACTTTTGCAATTAGATTGACGACCAGGTATGAATTGCTGAAGAATGATGGGTTTTGAACCCTAAAGCAAAAGATGCTTGGAAAGCTGTAAAATCTCTCGCAAATGACCAAGCTCAGATGAAAAATCTTGTGATCACAACTTTAGGAAAACAGATGGTTCATCCACCATCAATGATGCCTAGAACATGAAAATTCTTGACAATCATTTCACCAAGCTATTTAATAATCACAGGGATGTGAAGTTCGAAGTGTTGGATGAGTTAGGGCACAAGCCAACTCTGCATGAATAAGATGCTAACATTTCATTTGCTGAGTTTGATAATGGATTGAATGCATTAGATAATGACAAGAAAAGATGAGGTGAGAATGGAGTGCACCCCAACTTAATTAGAGCTCTCAACTCTCAACAATGAGAACAGCAACAGGCAAGTTATTTACAATTTTGGGGTTGATTTCTGAGAGGGTCAAGACTATGAAAGCTGGCTTCAAGGATTGTTGCACAATATCTACAAAGCAGGAAGAGACAGGACTGATCCTAACAACTTCCAGGGTATGAACCTACCTAATGGATGCTGTGTCAAAAGTGCTTGGCTGAATCCTGATTAACATATTGTTAAAATACTGAACACATATGGACCTAAGTTTTAATTTGAGGGCACACCTGAAGTTGCTTTTAGGGAAGGCATTTTCACCCGAACAAGAAATACTTTTCCAATAAGTATTCAACATATTCATGTAAACCTAGTGGTTTTTGGTGTTGATTACCCACACCCAACTTGATGTGTACATCTCTATAGGGAGGAAAGTAGGATGCAGTATGATGTCAAATGAATGAATTTGAGACAATTGCTGAAGTAGGAATCAGATCTAATGCAGTCTTCTGTGTCAATCTTCACACTGATTATGCTTTATCATTGGGTTAAGATACCAGCTGAAGCTGAAGTACACTCATTGCTTTGGTTGAAGATGAGCACTTCAGTTCATGTGTACAGTTGATAAGAAGATATGCATTCATGATTATCAAGGAGCTATTGCACATGAGAGTAGGACATATTTTGGTAAGTATCAGTTCATGTCAAATTTTGTTTGAAGAGTGTTAAAAAGCCAATTCATCGTGACTTAGCAAAAAAGTGGCCACTAGATTTTTTATTACTTATCAACACAAACTGAAACAGACTTTATTGATGTCTAGACCGATCAGGATTGTAAGAAGAAATACACCCTAGATGAGTTTGTACAACTGCCTTAAGCCTTGTTGGGGATTACCTGCAATCTTAATTATGTTTATTGCTTCAACGCAACTGTTCAAATAATCTAATGCTAATGAGCATCAGTTTGCATGTCAATTGATGTAATGCAATATATTTGATGAATGATTCTTTTGCTCGTCCCCATCCTGGTACTTACTAGTCGGAAGGTTTGACACTATGTCCAATCTTCGCAGAAGCCTTGAAGAACCTGTACATTTGGGCTACTCCTAGCCCAGTTCTGGCAGTTTCTGCCCTGTTTCGAGCGTAACAAATGTACTGGTTGAATTAAGGATTGTCACACCAGCTGCCTAGCTGTTCTAGCAGAAATGGTGTTGTGTAGGGTAGAGCCCCATACACACTGTTTTACATTTATATTGACAAATAAATGAAGAGATGAATGACTTTTACTTGCAACATCATTGCTGTCATTAAGCCATTCTTCTATGTGCCAATATTATGTGCCAATATCATTGGCATTTGTTCTTCTGTCCACTTCACAAAATTTAGCCCTTAAAGGCCTTCAATCATTTCAACAACAAATTTGATACATCAAATCCAACGAAGACAGGATGAATTGATGTCAGAAGAAACTGTGTGTGAATGTGGAAACATTTAGTGAAGGAACAATGGTCACAATTGCATTACATAGCTACAGGAGAAAATATACAATGTTCAGTATTGAGAGGTTGACATCGCCAGTCTCAAAAATCTATTCATCCCTTCTGCATTGAATGTATGAAGTTTGCCACAAGAGAAAATCAGAGATCCATTGAATGTGATTGCATATTTTTTTGTAAAAACCATACTTTTTAGGACACATAAGATAAGAAAGCATGTATCAATCAAATAATTTTTTGAAAGCAATGCTAATAGCTAATAATGAGTGAAAATTATCAGTGCTCCCAACCTCATCTAATATCTTTCCTTTCAGTAATTGATTGCATCTTGATAATGTCTCCATATAGCATTTCAAAACCCCACACTCATTTCCGTTTTTCATCTTTAGTTGTGAGTTGTAACAATATTTGTTTAATCTTCACCGGTCCTCTGCGTAATCAAAATCAAATGCTCTCCAAACTGAGTTGACACAGGTCCATGGACTTTTCCAACGGCCTCATTAAAACATACGTCGTCAAAGTTTTTCACCATCTATATAGAATTGAATATGGGTATGTGCAGAATGCCATGGTAAGCAATAGATAAAAGAATGATTATTGCAACATTGAAACAAAATATATTGTACTCACCATTCCCGGTCCGAATTCTCCCAAATTTCCTCCATTTTTCGCACTTGGACAGCCACTATAAACAATGAATAAATCCATAACGTTAACCACCAATCCACAAATCTTACAACATGATATAAAAACAATTATCAACACTACCTCCATTCCCTAGCAGCCTCCGCAAACTTATCAACATCATCCCCAACCTCCTCTTTAATCTCCAACAATTTCTTCCTAGCCTCCTCTTCAGGAAATTGCGAAGGTTTAAATAATATATGCGAAGCCGTGGCTTTCTTGCCCCAATTGTTGTACATGGATTGGACAGTGTCCCAGATCGCCGGGTGGGATGTTTCGATTGAGGAGTGGCGGATAGGTGATGTTGAGTGGGGGATGGGTGTGAAGGCTGCGGTGGAGGTGATGAAGAGGAGGAGGAGAGTGATTAGACGGTTCATGGTTGAGTGTTTGGATGGATCGATTGACGCGGTAGCGGTTGATGTGTGGGGAGCTATGATGGTGTCGTTGTGGTGCTCGCTCTCGTCATGGTGATGAAAAAACGGCGGCGGCCGCTTCTTGACCCATTTTAGATACCTTCAACACCATCAGCAGGAAACTCCTCTGTTGTAACACATCCAACGTTTGAGTTTGAACCCATCAATGGATTGGCACTCACTTTACATTGCTGCCGGCATTTTTCATTCACACCAACTGTCGAAAGGCCTATATCCAAAAATTTACCGTTACTAGCCTATTTCTTTAAAATTTGACCCATAAAGGAATTCCTATAAATTAAACTCCCAAAAGATTATCAATATGTGATTTAATTTTTAAACCCGTCATTGTGGATTTATCACTCCTTAAAACAAGCTTTCCACACGTTGTACCTTGAAATTTTGCCCGAGAAGGCCGATCCATCAAATCGACAACACATGCACCGATATACAAACCAAACAGCCATCGTTGAACGAATTAATCATGTGGTCGCCAACCGACAACTATTGCCAAAGCTTGGGAGACACTAATAATACCTACCAACAACGACAAGGCTGAACGCTCATCAATTCAAATAGTTTCTCAAACTACCCCAATAGCCTCGAAATATTTGCATGAACGTACATACAAGTCGTTCTGATTTCATTAAAATCATAAAGGCTACTGTGTTGCACACGAACTTCGTTGGTTCATCCATATTCAAAACGTATCGTGCGGTACTATAAAGTGCTGTGAAGACTTGAACAATTATTCGTTGCATTTAAACTGAATACCCATCAACCGTTAGAATTGTGAACGCTGAGATCCATTTGAATTGACTTATAACTCGACTCAAAATCAGATAGTCGATCAGATTTGGAAGGAGAGAACGAGAGATTGTTCTTTCTTGACATAATTTATTGGAGTGGCACATCTCGAATGGCCCCGTGAAAGTCAATTACTACAGTTGAAACACACACGAATTAATCGACAGATCAGAAATTAACCAGCCTTAGCTGCCTACGCATCCAATTAAACTCACATTAAATAAATCATGGGCAACGCCTCCTCCGCCTCATCCATAACCGACGACGAATCCTCCTGCTCCTCTCGCTTCTCCACCACCACCTCCTCCGGCCTCGGCTCACCCACCAACGATCACAGCAACAACCCCCTCCTCCAGCGCAAAACGTCCTCCTTCCTAGAAGAACCGATATGTACCAAATTCACCGAAAGGGGCGAGGCCTCCCTAATCATCCCCACCTCCTCCAAGTTTAAACTAAAGCTAAACAAACTAAAAAACGACAAACTACGCTTCGCCGTGAGCGAAATGCAAGGATGGCGATCTCACATGGAAGACAAGCATTGCATGAATCCCCCTCTATCAACGGGCGAATACGATTTATCAGATCACTATCTCTTTGCAGTATTCGACGGCCACGGTGGTAATTTCACCAGCTACTACTGCGGTGAGAATCTGGTAAAGACACTAGTTGGGACGAGTCAATGGAAGGCTTATTTGAAGTTACCCAAGAGTCCCATTTGCGGCTCCAACAACAACAGTGCAAACACAAGAGGAGACGTGAACGGGATCAAACTCCTAAAATCGGCACTATCCACCACCTACCTCTCCCTCGATACTCAAATTCAAAACGCCCAGCGTGAAAAACGCCTATCACAATTGGATGAACTGCAATCCATATTGTCGGATGATTTAAACACGGTTCCTGAAGAATATCAACAGCTATTCCAAACTGGGAGTGATGACAATATTGCCGTACAGCAGTTTGCTAAACCCCATCCTCCCTCGGTTCCGGCTAATGTCAACCTTGAACGATCTGGTAGTACCGGCGTAGTAGTTCTTATTACACCGACGCACATTCTATGCGCTAATGCGGGTGATTCACGAGCACTCCTTTGTCGATCTGGTGGTGCTTTGCCATTGTCGTTTGATCATAAACCAAATAATGATTGTGAGGCAGCACGAATTGATACTGTGGGGGGATTCGTCAAGGGTGGACGGGTTAATGGTGATTTGGCTGTAAGTCGTTCCTTTGGGGATTTTAGTTACAAGACTCGAGTGTTTTGCGATGCCAAGAGTCAAGAGGTTACGGCGGATCCGGATATCATTGTTCAGCCTAGAGATTATGAAAAGGATGAGTATATTATATTAGCTTGTGATGGAGTATGGGATCGATTAACTAATAGAGATTGTGCCGCATTGGNAATGCAGGTGATTCACGAGCACTCCTTTGTCGATCTGGGGGTGCATTGCCTCTATCGTTTGATCATAAACCAAATAATGATTGTGAGGCGGCTCGAATTGATACTGTGGGTGGATTCGTCAAGGGTGGGAGAGTTAATGGTGATTTAGCCGTTAGTCGTTCCTTTGGGGATTTTTCGTATAAAACACGAGTGTTTTGCGATGCCAAGAGTCAAGAGGTTACGGCGGATCCGGATATTATAGTCCAGCCGAGAGATTATGAGAAGGATGAGTATATTGTATTAGCTTGTGATGGAGTGTGGGATCGATTAACTAATAGAGATTGTGCGGCCTTGGTACGGAGTTGCATTGACGAGGGTGAATCGGACGTAGGACTAGTCTGTGAAGAATTGATTGATACGTCGTTGGAAATGGATAGTCGGGATAACATGACTGCGGCATTAGTGGTGTTCCCGGGGGCGAAAATGACACATCCCAATATATATTCAGAGAATATGGGTGTGGACGTTGTGGTTCCCGATGAGGTTATGGGTGTTAGGAAGCGGAGGGTGGAGAGGGAGAAAAAGTGGGGGCCGAATAGTACTGTGGCTGGGAGGGCGCAGAAACGATTGGAGGAGAGGAGGAGGAAGAGTGCTAGTAATTTGATGGATTTGGAGAGACTCAAGGCTCAGCAGCAGCAGCAAGCTGCGAAGAATCATCATCATTCGCATCATCACCATCATCGTCAACATTCTACAGTTGCCAAGTCGACAATGAACAAGGTAGCCGGAACGAAGCATCAAGTTCCACTCAAGCCGGCCAAGGGACATGTCAGCAAGGTATTAAAAAAGAATTCAAGACTGACAGTATCAACAAGTAGTAGTTCCAGTCTGCAAGTGCAATAGAAGAAGGATATTAGTGGACAGTGCTGGCATGACATCTCAAATCAAGTCAGCTTGTGCACATAAAATCCTGTCAGGCAAAGATGATTGTTGCAGTAGGATTTGAGTTTTTGTTTTCGTGTTTTCAGCTAAATTGATAAACATGTCATTTTTGTCATTCTTGTCGTTGGCTGTTGCTTTAATTCTAAAGAGAAGAGATTAATTGAATGGTACGCTGTATGATGTGTACTTTTGTATCTCATTCTAATTTTGGTAGGAGTATCAAGTCGCGATGCATAAGAAATAAATGGATCAAAATCGAATTGTACGGAATCAAATAATGATTTTAGTGTTGTCCCCATTTTTCGCGCCACTTTTCAAAACCACGAGACCGACCATACTTAGAACTTGTCAAGACGAAGAAGAGCCATCATCACCGAAACGAAACAACCATGGCCATCAATCTCTCGTCTTCTCAGTGACCTCAAACCAAGCCAATGTACCAACATGATCACCTTGGCCCCAGCAGCAATAAAATGGCCTCTACGGTCCATAACAACAAAAATTTGGCTACAGCCTTCTCCCGATGCCTATGAGAGTGCCAATTGCCGTTCTGAAATGGGGATTGTTCGGAAAGGCCGATGTTGAGCGCGCGGCTAGAGCCTAATTTTGACAATGATTGTAGCTACAGAACCGCAATCGAGAGCTCTATCGATTGGAATAACCATCAAGTTTCGAAAGGAGACAATGAACAATGAGATCTGTCGCTCCGATCCAGACTTTAGGGAAGTAAGAATCTAGAAAATCGAATAATTTTTTGATCTGGTCAGTGATAGTGATAATCAACATTATTTACCATTCCTGCTGCTGGCTTTTGGCATTTGTGTCGTTGGCTGCTGGCTTACCGTACATAATATACGTCTATCGCACCGTTGATTCAATAACAATACAGTTTTAACAGTCTATTGAGTTACAAGAGTTGTTTTTTAGTATTCTTACTTCTCAATTATTATCTACCAGATACTATTCTTGTATCTTATCATTTCCAATAATTTCTCACATCTCGTGACTCTACCTAAGCAAGGTCAATTGACAATGGTCGATGGCGCCCCAGTTTCTATGTCTTGCGTGGGAAGTTGCGTCTCCGTTTCAGAGGAAGTCGGCGACAATGTTGGTTCGTGCGATGGTGCCTTCGTTGGAGAAATCGTTGGCGATTCGGTTGGTTGATTGCTTGGTTGAGTTGTTGGCTCTTGCAATGGAATCTCGGTCGGAAACGATTCGGGATTAGGCGGGACAAAGCATGAGGTTTCGATGCAATTATGAAATTGAACATGACCAAATGATGTATAGAAACATAAATTTATGCAGTCAAGAGAAATGTCACACTTGTCGGCAAGGCAATTGAAGTAGCAATCGTAGTATTCATGAAATGTTTGTGCCGATGCAAAGCATTCATTCCTACATGCAATGTTATTCTCTTTGTGTGTCGATGTTGGTCCGTGTGACGGTGTTTTCGTTAGAGATCTCGTTGGCGATTTGGTTGGTTGATTGCTTGGTTGGGGTGATGGCTCTGGCGATGGAATCTCGGTTGGTGGAAATGATTCATGATAAGGCGGGACAATGCATGAGGCTTCGATGCAATTATGAAATTGAACGACTGTGAACGTTGTAATAAAGCAGCTATATATGCAATAATGTGAAGTTTCAAACTTGTCGGCAAGGCAATTGAAGTAGCAATCGAAGTAATCAATAATTGTTCCTTCATATGCTGATGCAAAGCATTCATTCCTGCATTCGATGTTATTCTCATGAAGTGTCAGTTTCCTATATGCTTCGGGTTGCTCATCGACAAATGTCGGGTCATCCACGTAAAGAATGCCCACATCGACTGTATTTTGATCAGAAGGATCCACAATGCCACGTAGATTGGCTTTCTCGACTTGCACGTTCTTCTGACAGTACTCTGCCTTGCACTGGTTGATGTCACCAGGTGTTGAGAATATCTTTTCACAGGAAACATCACAGCTTGAAACATTAGAGGATGATTGAACTTTGCCACTGTTACAAATAAGTCCTTTGCAATGATTGATAGCTTCAAAACTTGAGAAGATACTCTCGCATAATTTGTTGCAATCAGGGTCGACAGCAGAGATGGCTGAAGCACCCGAGATTGAGAGTAGGAAGGATGATGTGGTGGCGAGTTTCATTTTTGATGTAAAGTAGCTAGTTTGATAAAAAGGATGTACGTTCGTTTCTGTATTTTATTTTATGAGGAATTATCATCAGCATCAATGTAGGTAGTCCTTGCATGTGGTGGCAAACAACAACAAGTTCGTTGCTTGGGCACAGTTCGTGTAGGTAAGTGGCATTCGTCTCTGTTCAAAAACAATAAAAATTATACAGGTATTTACATGTACCGAAATGTTTAATACTACGACATAATGAATCTTACCTTTAAAAAGATAGAAACGACCAACAGTGCTCGAGCGGAAAGCCCTTTTATCGTACCCCCAACTAACGCGTCTGTTCTGCAATGACGATGGGATTAACATGATCCAAGACACACATCTCAGACGAACGGATCTTCTTGAATGCTTGATAGTATTGTTGTTCAAGCTAAAGCTGAGTCATCTTGTCCCGGAAAAAAAACCTAACTATGAACCTGTAAGTACCTTGGAACAATGTGCTTTCTTGCATTATCTAGTTTCATATGCACTTGATCTTATTGGTGCCTTTGATGCCTACTTCTCTAAGCATACAATCTAGGAAGACAAACATGAATATTTGTCAGGAAGAACAACCTCTTCTCTGCCTCTCAATGACATCCATACCTTTTAGGTTTTGACTATTTGCTTCAATGCCAATTCCAATAAAGTAAATTTTCTTTGTCAATATGTTGTCTGGCTCAGTTTTCTGTGATAAATAACTGTCTCAAAGATTTGTTAGTTGACTAATTCTCAACACCTTTTACTCATATTGCTACATCCCAAAGCTTCTTATCTCCCATTAACATCATTCATTCTGTGGAAAAAAGCCAGTGTGATTATGTAATGAATGCCATATCTATAAACATACATGCATGCTGCTTTTACAAAGAAATCCATTTCGTACATTATATTGAGACATTTAAGCATTGCTTTGACACTCATTCTTTCCTTTGTCATTTTCTGAAGTACGTGTAAAATGTTCTCCTGTTTTGAATTGTTCAATGAAGTTGGATTTGCTATCTATGCATAGTTCTTTATCACCTGTTTTGTGCAAGTCTGGTAGTACTTTTTCTTTTGTGCAAGATTGTGTTTCAAAATCCTCATACAAACTCCAAGCAGTTATTTCTATCTGCTGAGATGAAATTTAGTTTTCTCGAGTTCGTTCACTAATCTGCTCTCAGGATTCCTACTACTAGTCTGTTAACAAGAGGGACAGATTGTATTAATGACAAAATGAATCTTACCTTTCTCAAAAAGAAATGAGCAGCATTGCTCGAGTGGAACAACAGTAAGGCTCCCTAAAAATAAAACTGTCCATGTAATTACACAACATTTCAATCCGAGAAATAATCAGCTGAAGCCAAATTACACAAAACAAATAGTTGCAGCTGCAAATGTATTGAGCTTTTGGTGTCAAGATCATGATCATGAACTGACAAAAAAGCACTGAGGATGATCCCCCATCAATCAGGATTACACAAAACAAAAATCAGATAAAATAACAGCTGTATCCTGCCATATCAGAGCATCGTCAAGGCATATATACAATCTATCAGATCAAAATCAATTTCCTTAAGGATACAGCGATCATATAAACACAGGAATCACAGTCAATCAAAATAACCAATCAATCAGCTATGCTACAATCAATTATAGTTGTGAATATATCAGATACCACAAGAAATGAAAGATAGCACTTATCTCAGCATAAGTGTAAGTACTGTCAAAGCAAAGAATTAGCAACAAGAGCGTCTGTAAATTGAGGATGGGGATCCCTCAGCAACAGGAGGATGTACCACATAAAGTAAGCAAATTGGTAGTTGTGAATCCTGGTTTGTGGAAAAGTGAAATTTCTGAAATCTTTATGAATCAATCTTATTGTCTTTTTTGTACATATGTAAAAACATGGAAGAAACAAGGAGATTTTCTTGAAACACTCATGAAATGAAGAACTCTGTGAGTTAACAAAGGAAATTACTGATCATGATGTCTACTTAAGCCATCTTTTGCAATATGTCACAAAATGATCGACAGATGTTATGCTTCGACATTATCAGCTTGACAAATTGAGAACCAGTGTCTTCGGGATTCGAGGTGTTCTCGGGCAGAGAAGATGCATCTGCCAGGAATGTTTCAGTGTATCTGGTGTCACTAAGATGGGTGTCCAACTTCCCACTCGCAGCTGGGCTATTCTAATAACTGATTGAAAGAAACAGTAGATTTTTTGTTTTGACAGACAACTGACTCTCAAATAGCCCAGCTGTCTTGCCCAATTGAAACTGACAAATAGACACATCCGTTGCAGTTGAACAATTAATAAATGGTGAAAATAACAATCAACCATTAATCAAAGGAGTGGCACCAACTTAACTCAATATCAATTGAATACCAATCTCCCCAGTTCAATTCTCACTGCTGTCTATGCCTCAGCCGTGGTTTCAATTATCTAAATAGTTATAAAAAGTGTTTCGATCCATATTCCTATATTATTCATCTCTGACACACCGACAAATGTGTCTCCTTTGCTGCAAGTCTTCTCTTGACACTTTTAAAGTTGCCGTGTATGCAAAATGTAGACCATCTAAAGACATCTTAGTTATTATGCTATCCTTTATTGCAAGTTCCAGTATTCTACTGTCTAGCATCAGCTCCATGATTGTCAAGACTTTTCATTCTTTAATCTTTTGATTGCCTGGATTTTCCAATTCGGTATACTCAATGCAGCTACTAGTACAGCCATGAGTTCTACCAATACGAATCAAAATTCAGTAACAGTCACACGTAATCACTTTGCTCATGCAGAAATGATACAAAATATTTTGTACTTAGCTCATGATAGAAACAGTATCTGGAAAATGGTATGTTTTGTAATAAAGGAAGTGCAGACTTGACACGTCCTCTATCAATCTGTTTCTTTGCATTCCTGAAACAAAGTAGATTAAGCAGATGTTAACTCTTTCAGCGATATGTGACACAACAGATGGCTGCTACGCCATAAGAGAAATGGGGACTGAACCCACATGTATGAGTATGTCAGAATTTTGTTACCTAATCCCACTTACGGGGTTCACATACTCCTGCTCACAACACAAGGCAGCTCATGAAATAAAAATATATAACAACAACACATCAAACCTTCAATAATAACTAGATGAGACCCACTTCAAATGTAATAACATTTTTATCCTTATAGTGCCAAAAGGGCTTCAGAATTGATCCTTTCTTACTGGGACCACATTATTTATGTAGACCCCGAGTTGACTTGCAGACCTTTCTTGTTCGAACTTTCTAGTTCTAGTGAATAAGGTCTGTGGCTACAAGAATGCGGGAAAAACACAGTTGTACTGGCTTGTGTATTGCATCAAGAACAATATCCAGCTCCGTTTCATGGAAATTGTTTTTCAGCAGCTGACAGAGATGCAGAACAAGACTTATTTTATGTGCCTTCTCTTGTGTACATTGCCGGGCCTTTCAGAAGTCAAACTAGAAGTTCTTGATCTGTGATTTCACCATGGACGAGATTGTGATGTATTTTGAAAGAATCAGTGTTCAAAACTGGAAGTGTCTTGCAGATTGCCAATGTGATGATGTAGTTTCACCCAATCAAGATGGATTAACATTGGCGAAAAAGAAAGAAGAATGTGCATGCTTACATTCTATTAACTTGACTTAATGGTATAATTACTAATATGTATAGAAGCATAATCCACACATGCATATATGGATTAATAAAGGAGATAGAAGAAACTATATTTCTTTGTTTTCGATTAATTTATTGCCAAATGACATCCTGAAATTCTATCCAACAAGGGCCTTTCAACTCTCAACTTTATCACCTGAGAGTGTAGGAGCAATACTCTCTGGGAGCACGTGCAATCATTTGTGTGTTACTTGAAAATGAGATTGTTTAGTCCTATCATGGCAGGTTCAGAGTTTGGACTGCTGCATGATTGAAAATCTGTTCTCAGTCAACGAAGTTGTTTTTGGGTGAACCACAAGAAGAAAGATCTCCTCTCAATCTTAGGCATAGGTATCTAATATCTAGCTCGTGTCAGATGATTCAATTAATGAGTTCAGTTAACGATGGTACTTCTTACAGTGTTTAGCTGAGGCTAGTAGTACATCAACCATTTCAGGGTCTTTCATGAAGCAGATGTATTTGATTCATTCCTTAAATATCCTCTAAGATAATTGTTCTATTTCCTGCACACAAACTGTTAGAAAATGGTGAGGTACATACCCTCTATCTGAAATAAAAATAAGACACTGCATATGAAGCTCTATGAAGTTTGGTAGACTATTTGGACTGTTAACTACTAACCAAGCACACTTCGAACTTTAATAACCATGTAACAATGACAAATCGTTAGTAGAATACTTTAATAGCTAGTAACATGAATGGGGACAGGACAGAACGATCAACTCAGTCGAAAGCTGTTGTGACAGCATTGCAGATAGGCTCTGCAGCAGCTGGTGAAATTACTTGCGTCAAAACGATATTGCACGCTTGGTTC
The DNA here is from genome assembly GCA_036939635.1 of Cyclotella baltica. Taxonomy (NCBI): domain Eukaryota; phylum Bacillariophyta; class Thalassiosirophyceae; order Thalassiosirales; family Thalassiosiraceae; genus Cyclotella; species Cyclotella baltica. The sequence continues at coordinate 2,493 of JALLAY010000342.1, read as the reverse complement.
CGTTCCTCCTTCGGTTGCAGTTTTGACCACGCACTTGAGACAGCCTGGCGCATAGCCTGGAACGCGAAGTAAGTAAGAACACCATTGTTGGCATACCTCGCAATATCTTTGTAAGTATAGGATTCATTGTCCAAATTTGATTCATCCTTGTTGGCATCACCTTTCTCTTTCGGAATGGATGTATCACTTGAGGTATTGGACTGAAGCAAAGAAGCCAATTGCGACAGTTGTTCTTGAGTCTGTGCAAACTGTTCTTGCAACGCTTCCTGTGTTTGCAGGATGGCGTCTATTTGATGTTGAATCAGCGTAGGATCGGTGTCTATTTGATGTTGAATCGGCGTAGGATCAGTCTCGTTTGTGGTTTTGATAGTGGACCAATATGCATTCTCTGAGCAAATAGCTTGGGACGGAGCGGTGGCCATTGAAGCCAAAATGAACTTGATGTTTTTGAGATTCATGATAGTACGAGAGGAGGATCGACGTTGAAATACGAAGTGTCTCTGGTACAATTGAAATATTATGACGATGCAGTGAGCAAAAATGGCAACGATCCAATCACAAGATGGATCAAGAGACAACGAAGAAAGAAGAGCAAGCATGAATGCATTCTATTAACGTAACAAAATCGAATCATTGCTGGCATGCATGGATACATAAGCAAATTATCCACATGATATATGGATTGATAAAGGAGAAAGAAGAAAGGCCACTTCTTTGCATTCAATTAATTTATGGCTTAACATCGATGCATCCTGAAATTCGATTCCTTAGAAGAATGTTCTCCATAGAACGTGCAATACTGCATGTGTGTGTGTATCCTAGAAATTCAAATTAGTTTGCTTAGTCCTATCATGTTGTTTGGACTCTAGCATGATTGAAAACTCACTGTCCTCATTCTCGGTCAATGGATGAGAGGCAACGAAACACATGAACAAAGATTTTCCCTCTCAACTAACTTGCGTCTAGAAGACTCACTCTGCTCCAGACAAATCAATTCATGAGTTCAGTTGATCATAACACAATCTAAAGATGGCACTTATAGTATTTATCTAGCTGTATCTAGTAGTAGATCAATTAGACTGTTCTAGATTAAGCATTAAGGGAATTGATTCAAATCTTCCTATTTCGAGCAATATATATTTTATATTTGCATCGCAGAACATAACTTTCAGCCCTTCAATTCAATCAATACTTGAACTCTCCAATCTTCTTCCCCGAACCATCCTTCAACACCGCCAATCCACCCTTATTACTCCATATCGCCTTCCCACTGCCAAAACTATACCCACCACTTTCCTTATGAATTTCATTGGTATAAATTCTCACACTTTCTCCTGCCTTTAACACTGTATTTTTCTTCGGAAATGTAAATGTAGGTCCCTGTGTGCCAGTGGTGGCAACGTACACGTAATATCCGGAAATATCAACTGGTGATTTTGAATTGTTTGTGATTACGACATATTCGTCTGATTCGGTTTTGGGCACTTGCCCGTCGTAGTTGATGGAAGAGATGATGATGCCTGTAGCCGATGCAGCGGTGGGTTTTGCTGCTGTTGCCGGAGAGGAAGCTGCTGGTGCTGATGTTGTGGATGACTTGGCGAGGAGCTCCTTTTGAGATGGTAGATTAGACGAAGTTGTGGAGAGGGCAGTGGGAGCTGACGAAGTACTGCTCGCGACGGTAGCCACAGGTGGCGGAGGAGGCACTGCCGCTGCCATTAAGATGACACGTTGCTGTGATCTGATCGGATGAGGAGCAGTGTTGAGAAACGCATTTGATATTTGAATTGTCAATGCGAGCAGTATCGCTGTCAGCAGAGCCGCAACTGCTGGTTGACGAAACAACATGATGAGTGGGGATGAGTTTATTTGAACCGACCGGTGTGATGTGTGATAGAGAGAGATGGAGGGCGAGACTTGTTCGACGAGAGATAATAACCAGCGGCCAGCGGCCATTGTGTGCGAGAGGGTGTGAAGGTGTGAGAGGCAAGGATACGACGTTGATGGTTGATGCTGACGTAGGTATGCCTATTTCAACATAAAAATTTGAATAATAGTTGAACTTCAACTCTGATATCTGTTTCACATTATTAGATTAGCTGTGATTTGACTTGGTGTGATTACTTTAATTGATTGTTCGTAAATTCAAACTAATTGAATTGTTGATAGGCAATCAGGGCATGCATTTTACCAGGGTTAACCACCAATGTAAAGTTATCATACATCCGTGGACAGAGGTGGAAGAGTCAACAGACAACAGATAAACCAATTGGATTGTGACTCGGTATCTTAGCTGTGAATGTCAAGGACATGTCATGTGACGTATCATGATGTATCATATTTTCCCTCCAGATTGATTGGAGCCAACGTATGCCGTGTCTTTGTGACCGGATGACATAATTCTCGAGGCTGAGTCACTCATCATTTATGCTGTCACGAGTTGTTCCAGCTTGCTGAGGTGATTCACTGGCAGGTGCTGTGGGTTTGATCATGGTT
>JALLAY010000341.1:0-16530 GCA_036939635.1 Cyclotella baltica | reverse complement strand
TTCCACCATTCTTGATTTTAGGGAGTAGAGTCCACACTCTGGCCTACTCCCTAAACTACTCCAGAAGTCCTGATTATGGAGAACAAATGAAACATAAGCTTCCTCAAAATCCAACAAAATCACATCTTGCGTTTGAACACAAATGTACTGTAGATTTTCATGGACTTTCATTGACTTCCTGGATTTTTAATGACTTTTTGATTTTGCAGGATTCAGGAAGTTCAGAGAAAATGAAACTGGAAAAATCAACTTTTCTCATTGTTGCTGTGAGCTGTGATCAACAACAACAACCAAAACCAAAACGAGGAGACCATTGCATTTCGCATTGGTGGGTCCGTCAGTTTCAGTCAGTTGGTCTCAAACGCAAAAGCAGGAAGTTCACACAACATTAGACATGCCTCACGGAGAAAAGATGCGGGTAAGCGACTGGGACAAGATAAAGGATGTTGATCAGCAGGAAATTATGCATCCTTCATCACATGAACATCAAAACAATTTTCAGCACGATCCTGTAACCGATCGAGCTTTTGCCGCATTGAACGTTGACAGCAGCGATGACAGTTGTGCGAATGATCCACCGTTTTCTACAATGGAAATTCAGGACAATGTATTGCAAAATTCATCAGATGAAATTAGTAGGGGATGCAGCAATGCAAGAATGCCCACAGAGCCAGTTGCATCGTCAAATGCCTCCATAAGAGTAAAAGAAGACCAACAGACGGAGACTCAGAGTGAGATACAAAATCCACAAAGCACACCTGAAGTAGTCGACCTGACATTTTCTTCTGATGAAGAGAATGAACCCGCGGCACCAGTTTCAGTCGAGGCAAAGAAGAGCAACGAATCATCACAAAATAACTCAGCTGACATTAAAGCTACAGATACGCCTACTTCACCCACGCTCCCGTCTCACGAACAGAAAAGGGGCACCGGAATGCGGATGATATATGATGAAACTCAGGTTACTAAACCAGTCCCAGCCGCGGAACGTCTGCCTTTCTTAAGCGGGAAACTAACAATATCATCTAGACAACTCGTGCTTCGTGGGGTATGGGGATATTTAAAAACACCAGATTACACACTTCAGCGGTTTGAACTCATTTCTGATTTGCCAGCGGGGGAGCCAGAAGTGCTTCCCACCTCTTGTAAATTTTATGGCTGGTTTGTGTTACAGACTTCAGAGGATGAACACTCAAATATTACGGTTGTCGAAGAGAAGGATGTTCACCTGTATTTCTATGCATCAAATAATGTGTCTGAACCCTTTACCGTGAAGGGATCTGGAATGAACAAGTTTGGCAGGTTTGACCTTACTGGGTCTGCTACACAATTGAAAGCAAGCACTTACTCAATAGTGGTGACTAAAACATATGTTGAGACTTTTCCTTCAGACCTTCATGAATTACAAAATGTTGCGGGGATGTCCAACTCTAGAAAACGAAAATCAGAGACTTCTTCAGCAGCGTCGACAAATAGTACCGCCAAAAGGCGAAAGTCATCATGTGACACAGATTCGAATAGCTCCTCCCCCGTAGAAGGGTGTCCTGCTCCCAAATCTGCTGACTCACTGCCCTCATTGACAGATGAGCAACCCACTGATGTCACATTGAGACGCCCAATCACACAGGGTGAGCATTTATCAAATAGGCATGTTAATCCAACACGTAAAAAAAGAGTTACTGTCTTTGATGAAGTCCATGTTGTTCAAAAAGACAATCCACGGCCAAAGCTCACGACATGGCAAAAAACTTCTCAAGCAACTCTGCCAAGCAATACCAGGTCAGGTGCAGCAACAAAGACGAGCTCACAGCAGTCAAATTCGAAACCAAAGGTGACATGGACAATTAGAGACATTCGACCTTGTTTTCCCAAGACCACAATTGACTTTTGGTACGTTTATTTACTCTTGATGAGTCAATTTACTCTCGTTCATAATATTTACGTTTCTTACTTTATTATTCTACAGTGAAGCTGAAGGCATACACTTTGTGAATGACCTACTTAAAGCTGATATTGCCCAACTTCATTTGAAACTAATGTCATTTCCCGGTTTTCGGCTTGCATGTGCAATGGCAGCTTGGAAGACTCGCCGACGCTTTCATGATATTTATCAACTTTCATTAGCAAAGCAAAGCATCAAAAAGTGGAATAATGTTGCATCAGCCTGGTGGAAAAAGACGTTGCATTCAGATTGGAGCTGTGAGGATGGAAGGCTCTCCAATTTTCTCAGTACACAAGAATCATCATTTCTTGAAAGAAACTTTGGCATTATCTCAGCAAATCAGCTTCTTCTGTCAAATCAGCAAGATATTCTGGACAGGTTGCGTGCAGTGAATGATTTTGGATCTAACAATTCTTTATGGGAGGGTATGTTTTACTCTTGGATCATGCGTGCGCAAGAGAAGTCAAACAATATTATCGCGTCTCGGCAAAATTCAACAGTTGACATGCTGAAAGAATGCTTATTGAAGCATCCAAGTCAAAGCATCGACAATACACATTCAGACGTCGAAGCAACGCACGAGGAAAATAAAGAAGAAATTGAGATTTCACACGAGCACCAGAAACCATCAAGCCAGCACCCATCCGAACCTAGTGTTTCAATGCAACAGCCATCCTCTCAGAGCAGCTGCAAACCAAAGGGTTCTGAGGTATCACTCAGACATCAGGAATCCTCTCAAAGCAATAGTCTTTTCAGACCAGCAACTGCGCCAAACTCGCTTGCCAGAATCGCCTCTTCCCCGACAATTGAGCCTACAGTTACAAACCAACATCTCGCAGCTGGTCTTTCAAACTTGCTTCTTACACCCATGTCTTGCTTGGATTTTCTGTTCATGAAGTCACAGAGAATTACATCTGATGCACAATTGGCTAAGATTGACCTGCGGGATCTCACACCTAAATATTGCACTTTCTTGGAGTCGAACAACCACAAAATTTCGGTTACTGAAGCAAGCCGTATTGTTTCGCGTTGGAAGAATAATGCATTGCGACGGTTAGGCAAAGAGCCAGGCTGTTTTGATTTAGGCTCATATTCAACAAGAATAGACAAATCACCGCAAAATCTTCAAGTGATGTACAGCATTACTAATCTTGGTAACTTTACGATGAGAGATGGTTTGCCCGAAAAAACAATCTATACATTTGACGACTCAAACAATGCATTATACAAGTTTAAAGTGACTGCGGCAAAATCACAAGTACCAAACTCTGGCAATGGAGCCTTTCTATCATACGAAGGCTGCAGAGTTCTCAAGGAAACCAGTTATTGGAAAAGAAAATTGTCCAAGGGTAAGTGTTTGGCTGAGATTCAAGATTCAATAGGTTGACTATCCTATCGTTGGTAACACAATTTGATTCAATGTCATTCTTAGACTTCCCTCCACTGCCGCAGACGCGCAGGCCTCTGACTGCTGTGTTTGCTGGAGGCAGAGCTGCAACAGTGACTTTGAAAGGCAAAAGTATACATGGCGACGAGTACTTCTATGGACCCGACAATGGCATAGGCATGTTTAATGAATATACCTTAGATGATTTTGTTGAAGTCGATAATATATGTTTTAGTAGCAAACATGTAGGATGCGCGATGATTGAGATAGAGAGATATGCTCCCTTGCTTCCTGAAGGTAAGTTGGAGCTTGATCATCATTTACTGTTCAACCTTTCGAATCCAACCTTCTTCTTTGTCTTGTTACTAGACCGTAAAACAGATCTTGTATTCGGGATGAAGGACTTCATTTTTTCCCACGAGCCCATGTCATGGAGATTCGATGTCAAAGAGCAACTGGACGGTCACAATCAGGTTGTTGATTTTACAGATGATACAACGGGGTTTCCTCATGATGTAGCTCAACGCCATCTAGCAATGTATGTAAATGAAGTCGGGCATGATGAGACTTTGGTCGAAAATGTATGTCCCCTATCAACCCCTAGATCTGTTTCTTACTATGCGTTCATCGACAAGCCTATGAAAAAAGGAGAATCCGTTGAACTGTTGGTTAATTACGGGGAAGGTAAGAGCATTTTGATGCATTGTTAATGTGAATGTATGTAGCCCTCACATCTGAATACATGCTATCCCTTAACTAGCATACGAAGAAATGCGAGTACGACGAGGATATGGTAAATCAAACGGTTGTCTCACAGAAAGTGACGCTGACAATTTTTCGAGAGTGAGACGAAACTTGAAGGACCGCATGTTGATTGAAGACAGTATCTTAAGTTGTTCAGAAGAAGAAATTCATAGCGCGATTGAGTTCTTTGCTACTAGAGTTTGGAATGGACTGGTTTCCCCAAAACGAGAGGAAGAGTTGGACACAATACGAAGGCAAAACATTGCAAGGAGACGCCTTCATTGGCTGGCTCGGAAGTTTCACGTTCGTCTGATGCAATTATGTCTTGAGAGTGGAATCACCGAAGAGATGCTAAAATCCCGCTTGGGCTCCACTTACTATTTAGGAATGTTTGTTTACATCAATGGTTGGATGCCCAAAGATGGTAAGTGATGCACTGGTCCGCACATTACTTTCCGTAAAACATTTCACGTGTACAATGTCTTCTCTATTGACCTGTAACCAAGACCCTCGTCCAATTTATTCTGGCATCGCTACCATTGATTCAATTTTAGAAGACCAAGATAGACCTGGCCGGCTACTGTTTGACGTAACCATACCCGGTTCGCAAAAGACTATAACTTTTGTCCCAGGTGAGTAAAAATTGCGTTCAAAATTGCGACTTTTTGTGATAACTTTACATCCTAATGACGTTAATATTATAGAGGAAGTTGTCACATTACCTGTTGAGGAAGATTTCACTGGACAAAGCAAAACAGTGATTAGAACCTGGAAGAAGAATAAACTCCAACATTACCGTCTGCAACTGAGGGAACAGATGCTGGTGAAACTGGAGTCATCCTTTCAATGGGATTCATTGCACTTAAAGCAATCTTGCCCAAATATTCGCCAACAAATAATTGATGACTATCGATGGGAGGTATCTGAGGAACTGCTCTTTTTACTGCTGAAACACAACCGATTGTCATCTCCATTTGATAAAACCAAATGGTGCCCCCTGTCACAAACTCTATTACAAAATGTACTTCATGCTGTTGCTGATAACATTCTTGCAGACGAAGACACCCAGGTTTTGTGCAATAAAATTCTCTCTATGGCATCAGAATCAGCAAAATCACTGTCAAAAATGTCTACTTTGAATGAAGCGAACACCATCTTCAACTTATCGATTGTTGACTATACCACTACATGCAATGATGGTAGATCAATATTGATTGTCAAATCCATCGAAAACAACCATGTGTGCGTCAAAGAATTCCTGTCCAAGCCACAATCGCTTGACGTTGAATGGTATTTGTGCCATCAAATTGTTATGGTGATTCATTCATTAGCATCTTTGATTGACTGGACAAAAGGCAGTCTTGGCTGTTTCTATTCACTTCAACATCTTTGTGATCAAGTTGGACTTGACCACGACTCTCCATATTTGACATTTCTGCACACCAATGAGTCCTGGATTCCCTTGGTTAGTTTAGTTTAATTTAATTGCCAGGTATGAATATTTTAAACACCTATTCCGTCACCTAGTTATGTGTCTTAACACTCAAACGTAATGGATGAAATCTTCCTCAATATGAGAATTTTCAGGGTTGCATCCAAAATGGTTTTTGAATCCCCAATCCCAACATAAAAACTTTGAAAGGTAGAGAGAAGTGCCAACACCTCCAAATGTTATCAAGTTCTACTCAAACCAATTCTGTTGGACCAGTCAAAGGAAAAATGCCGGTTTCAACTAAGGAGCCAAATTATCCACGTTTTTTAGGCCTTGATCATGCTACGGAGAGCATTTTGATGCTCGGAGTGCACCCCGACTGAGCTTTTACCCCCAGCAGCACAGTCATGGTTTGGTTTCAAACCAAATTTGAAACACCTCCGCATTTTTTGGTCTCGAGTTTGTGTGAAGCGGACAGGTAAGCGTAGATCCAAACTGGATTGCCATTCTTTTACTGGGATTTTTTCTGGGATACACTGCCACCGAATCCAACATTCGCTACATCAACATCACCAGCAGCATTGTGAAGACGTCCCATCACCCCATCTTCGACGAGGCTTGGTACCTTCAACCAAACCGTCCTCCTTTTGTTCAGATGCTATTCGACATCAGATTGGAGCCCCCACCAACTGAACCTATTCCAGCTCCTATCCTCCCGGTGGTATACCCAACAGTTATCAAGCCACCACCACCAGTGCCAAAGTTAGCCAAACAAACCCCACTACCATTACAATTCACATCTCCTCCTGACCCATTCATTCAGCATGCCCTCGCAGCCAGGACACAAACGGCGCGTTCAATTGACCATGAGATGGTTCGTCATCATGAGATCACCAACAAAGACCTGTGTATCTTGCTCCCTCCCATTTTCAGAATGCTTTTGAGGAAGTACTGGATCTTCGTCTATTACACCTACAACATTCCACCACTGCTAGTTTGGAAAATGAAGAAAAGAATGGTAAGCTCTTTCTTCGTGACGTCACTCAAAGCACTCCTATGACTAGAGTTCGGGCCTGGCAATCAAGACTACGTAATGCATGGATAATACAAGTCAACGGTACACCAGTCACTACCATACAGGAGCTCTGTCACTGCTTCCACTCCCTGTCAACATCCGACAAAAAGTCATGCACCCTCCTCTTTGCACACAGCGAACTGTATGATGGCCTTGTTGAGACAAGCATACCTCAGGTCAATGTCAACCAACTCCAACGTTGACATTCTTTCAAGGACATCTTCACAATGAGCCGAGAGGAGTTTGACAAATGGTTTGCAAGTCTTTCTTGTAGTTTCTATGATGTTGTGTCAGAAGGAGGAGTTCTCAACTGTGTTACGACTGCCTACAAGCTCACAAGGCGTAAACTCCTCAAACAAGATGATTGGGATGAGTGGCAAGCCTCTGAGTTTCTACAACTCGATCAATATGAAAAACAGCACATGTTTGGTTCCCCTTGTAAGGTCAAGGACACTGTCGCTGTCTTCAACTTGATTTGGACATATATCAAGAAGGGGTTTGATAATGATAAACGGAAAAAGGCTCGGTGTACCTGTGATGGTTCCACCCGGGGTGACCAGGTTCATGTCCTAGAACATACATATGCCAACAGCATTGATCAGACGGGTTCACGAATTTTCTATGCCATAGCTGCCATCAAGAATCGATTGGTATTTGGATCCGATGTCTCAAATGTGTTCAGCGAGGCACCACCGCCACATCAAGGGTTCTATATTTGTCCCGACAAAGCATTCCTTGCTTAGTGGGTCCATAAAGGTTACCCACTCATTCTACCAGGATGGATTATTCAAGTTCTTGCTGCAATGCAAGTACACCCAGAATTGCCAAGCCTTTGGAAGAAATACATTGACAAGATTCTTCATGCTCTAGGTTTCATACCTACAGTTCATGAGCCCTGCTTGTACTCAGGTATGGTCGAGAACATGAGAGTTCTCTTCAAACGACAAGTGAATAATTTTGGTATTGTTGCACCCAACAAACACTGTGCTGACTTAGTTTGGGATGCAATCAATGAAAAGTTACAAATACCCATCGAAACACCAGGGTCTCATCACACTATACAATGGTATCGATGTCCAACAATCCAGATGGTTCATCAAACTGTCTGTCAAGACCTACCTCACCAAGACTCTTCTCCCATACATGAATGACTGGCTTGACATTCCCACCACTCCACATCCTACGCCTCTTTGAACCAAAAAATCCTTTCTCAAATGCTTATACCAGGCTGTTGGCAGTCGTGATCCAAAGGAACAGGCAGTGTTGAAAAAGAAGTTGAAATTTGGATTCTGTAACGCTCTTGGAAAACTCATCTGGCCGATGGTCACATGCCGACTCGATTTCTCACAGGCGGTTGTGAATGCGGTACAAGGAAGCGCTTTTCCTTCGGAAACCCACTACCTGGCCTTGAAGAGCATCATGAGGTATGCTGCAGCATCGATGGATGATGGGATTTATTTTTGGAGGACGGAGCCGAATATGGATCTTCCTGATGACCCAATACCACAGGTGATGAGTACACCCCATGACATCATGTCACAGGGTCGACCGTGTGAGAGCCCATGAGAGCCTAAAACTTGGATGGACTCTAGTTGGAGTGATTGTCTGCTAACCTGACAATCATTTGGAGGTATTCTTGTTCGTTTAGCTGGCGGTCCCATTGCCTACAAATCTCAGCTCTGGCCAACAGTCGCTGCTGGATCATCGACGGAAGCTGAGTTCACGCTAGTCGTCTGCTGGACGTCTTACAGCACTGTACATCCGTAGCATCCTTTGGGACCTTGGCGTCCCACAATATGCTGCAACTATGATGTAGGGTCATAATGATAGTGCCACTGTCATGACCAACACTGGCAAACCGACCTCACTTCAAGACACATCGATATCAAGTATTACACCCTACAGGAATGGGTGGAACACAACTTGGTAATGCTTTCGCGAATTGATACCTCTCTCAACATGGCTGGTCATTTCACCAAACCACTCCCACGAACTCTCTTCTACCGCCACAATGGTTACATCATAGGAAGGGTACCACCATCCTACTCACCCAAATACCATGACTTCACTTGAAAATACGCCATTACGGACTTGTAAAAGGTCAACAGACGACACCGTGAACAAAGACCTACTACTGCTCATGCAGCTCTCATTACTGTTTCACACACTTCACATTGGGATATTATTTGGGATCATTTACATTGGATGTAGAGTACACAGACAGGTACTTATACATACCTATTCTTTGTTTGTATTTCATTTTTTGTGTTAATTGTATGCTCTACACGCCAAATTTTTGGGATCATTGAAGCGTGGGGGGTTATAGATATAGTATAAGTACTATAGCCAACTTTCTTAGTGTTATTATCTCTACATCCATGGTACCCAGATTGGGGCGCCTCCGTAGGCTATACACTACCACATTCTGTAATCCAATGCACTACATCTCCCAGATAGCAGAGCAGAGGAGCACACTGTCAATGGACTAAAGGTGCTCCAAAAATTCTCAACACATAGACATATAGTCCTTCGGCTGTCCTAAGCCAAACTTACTGTTGGACTTGCTTCAAACTTCCATAGTCCAATCAAAATAATTTGTTTTCAACCTGAACAAGCTAGGGTACAACAAGAGCACCTCAAACTGAGCAAGCTACAAAAAACAAAAATAATCTATAACAAACCAAAACCAAAAAATAGCATTTCCATCATGTCATTATACAATACATCAATTACCTTACATCTTTCAATTTATGTCTACTGTATCTTGGCAGGAACAATATATGTTTACTATTTTTTTTGGCTACTAAGCATGCCAAATGAATACTTGTATATTTTCTCATAGCAAATGTATATTCTTGCCATGACTTTTATATAGTGTCTTTCATCTCTCTTAGTATGCAAATCAAACCATTAAGAAACCTACAAACACTCTAGATGGTCCAAGATGCATTCAAATTGTTGTGCACTCTTCAAGATCATGTTTTAGGTTATATATTAATTCATCCAACTCCTCTTGTCAACAAATTTTACAAGCCATCATATAAGTTCTTAACTGTCTTTTATACCACTGCCTATGATACAATGCTCCCACAAAGCCGTTGAGTACATATGTCAGATCATGCACTGTCATGCAACTGCAACATCAATTATCAAAGAAGTAAAAATAAATTGACTTTCATACTTCATACTCCATCATTCAACTGTAACATCAATTTACAACAAAATGAAAGATTCTACCAGATTCTACCTCCCCAACTTAATTCAAGAATTGGCATCCTGATCTGCTCTGGATCCACCGTTTCTGGGTATCGGCATTGATGAAGCATAACTTCCTAACTTGGTTACTAAGTGTAGAAGCATCATGCGTTACTGAAATGCTCAATTCTAAGGGCATACGAACAGGCCAGGCTTTCAGTGATAGAGTCTTCTGGACATTTATTAGATTACTTTATTTTTGGCTGAATCATCTGTCACGGTGCACCACGTACTACATTCAACTACCTTACGAACTTTTAGGTTAGGTTTGATTTCAAACTGATCCAATGATGCCATGGCTGTAAACTCATAACATTTTGATATATATTGATGCAATGTTTGACTAGCCTATTTCGACACAAGTAAGCATTATTGCATTCGATATGTCTTCATTCAAATGCATCCAGGCCCAACCTTTCTCTTGCCCAACACCCCATTAACTTTATTGGAGGCTTTAAGCCCACGGCATCATGTGCCCACAATGCATTCGCGATTGCCTGTGATGATGCATCCTGTAATTGATTCATCAATATGGAACTTAATGATTCAAATGCTTGGGTGTCACATATTTGGAGTTTGCCCAGAGCATATAGTATATTAGAAGCCTCTTGAGAGCTGCATTCCTCTCTAAGTTTTTTAGACTCTGTGACAGATCTAACTAGTTCAGATATAACCTTTGTATCGTCGAAACCGACTTTGCTAAACCCCCAGACTATGTTTGCAATTTCTTGTGAGTTACAAAGTACTGCATTTTGCAGGGCGATTGTCGATAGCTCCGCAGTTATATGAGGATCCAATATACGTAAGCTACCTACAGCCCAAATTGTTTGCGAGATCTGCAACGGGGACATCTGCTCTCCATTCTTAGTAATATATTGTATAAACTTACCAACACTTTTCATGTAGGGGGGTTGGTTGTCTGACGAAGCCTTTTCGTACCGAACCATTTTTGCACAAGCCCACAATGCTTGAGCTACCAGTTTTACACTGGATTCTTCAAGCATACCCGCCAGCTTTTCTGCAAGAAAATCAAAACATCCTTTGTCAAGAGCATAACCGCATCGTGCCATCGCCCACATTGCACATGAACAGTCTGTTGGGGTCAATACCTGTGAAGTTATAAGTGTTCCAGAAAGTTGATGATATAGATCAACCTGCCGTTCATATAGAAAAGTGTCACTCAAAGGCATTTGTTGCAAAAGAACTGCAGTTGACCACATTGCACGACTTGCTGACGATGCCTGGCAGCTCTCTATCACATCCGCCTCGAGCATCTGGGCAGTGAGTTGCAAGTAGATGCCTGAAATCAAACATTTAGTGTTAAGAACTGATTAAAAACAAAACCTTAGGGGTATCAGCCATGTGAATGTGCTCTCACCTTCGTCAAACCGCTTTCCTAATGCAAATGCGAACAAATAGTTACTAAGTTCATATTCATTGCACTCCAAGAGAAAGGACGAAGAAAATTCGGTTGATGTATTGATGTTGTCATCAAAACCTTCCATAATCAAATAAGATGCAGCATCCAAAATTGCATCAGTTGCCAATGATTTTATAGGGAACATCATGACAGCAGATCTTAAAGTTGTAGTCAGTGCCTTTGGCGTGCACTGGCGATGTGTACGCTGGTCATGTACTAGAGCTAGAAACCTTTCACCAAGAAGTTGAACACAGTATTCCTCTAACTCAAGATTCATGTCACTTCCTACTCGCAACCGCTGAAAAGACCACAATATTCTAGATATTTGTCCACAACTATTGCATTGGTTGATGATACTAGGTGACGATGGTGTTGCACGTGATGTTAGTATGCTGATAGTAGTTGTGACAAGCATCGTCAAATCACTTCTGGGTATTTTCAACGAGATCGCTGCTTGTAGAATGTCAGCCAGTTACTCCAGACTTAGCGATTTCAGCTTGCAATAACTGGATGTTGCACTATCAGTTTTTAGCAGTTCCTTCATCAGTGTGTAAAACATGATAACAGCCCCCTCACGGATTTGGTGAGACAGACTATTTTTTGTGTTGTCAGGTTCTGTTGTCGCATCATAAGGTTTTCCTGTTTGGGTACTGCTTGCCATGCTTGACGTCTCACTCTCACCAGGAATTACAATATCTTCAGGAAGGTTGAACACATCCATTTCGCTGTATCCCCACGATTGATCTGACTGGTCTGTGACAAGTTGCTGATTACTTAATCCCACTAGACGGTCGGCAGACCAAATTGCTCGAGCAATATCCCTGCCACTCCCCATAGAATGAATTGACACTTTCCGAAGACGTTTCATGTAAGATTTTATCAAATTTAACTGAATATCTCCCATTTGTAGAGTACACTCATCATGTGACCAAAGCTGATCCTCCCGCTTCATTCCGTGATATAATTGTGCAAAACACCATAGCGTCATTGATAGATCTGAGCAGTTAAGTGACTCCAATGAGTGAGGTAAAATCAGGTACAAAGACACCACCTGTAAAATGTAATTTGTATTCAACGTCTTGGAGGAAGAGCACTCTGAATTTTCATCATCTCCCATCTGCTCATTAATTTCATCTTGCCACTCATCCAAATACTCTCCTCCGTCCTCAAATTCATGCATTGCATCATCTGCCACCAAATTAAGCTGTTTTCTCGCAGCTTTGATAGACACAAGTGGAGAAAGGACATCACGTACTATCCTCTTTGGACCAATGCACCTAAGAAAGGAAGATGCGATTTCATTATTGAAGGATAGATACTGAATTATTCTGTCAAATGTCTCTGAAGTTAACTCATGTGGCAGGGAACGTGTCTCAAAAATAGTTTGCAGATAGACGTGTCTACTTGGAGCTTTCTGATTTGTGGACTGATACACTTGTAGATTGCTCATAACCGAAGTAGAGAATAGTAGGTCTGCCAACGCATACCAATTTAATATGCATGATTGTTCTGCTGGTGAATGTGATGGGGGGTTATCTAGTGTGAAATTCCTGTGGATTAACGTAGGGGCAGTGTCAGCAGCCATCTTTGTCATCGATGAAAGGTATTCTACCTGATTCAATATACAATCATACAGCTTTTTCTGCAAGAGATGTATTAATCGATTGTACAAGTCTCTCTCCAGTTCAGAGATGTCATTTTGGTGCAGTTGTTTCTTGATCACATATTGAGCCCCCTTCTTCGTAGTAGCAAAAGAAGCGGGAAGGAAAGGGGGCGAAACTAATCGACGCAAAGCTGCTGCTGCTACATTAGGGCTTATTGCATTCACAAGTGATTCGATACAATCAAGCCCACCGGTAAATTCAGTTTCATTTGGATGTTGCAAAGAACATGATTGATGCAGTATTTGATACACATCTTGTGCGCTGTTACATGCTGTCATTCTTGGTCGTTCTGGATTTTGTTCTTTCTTGTGTTCCGTCGCAAGCTTCTTCACAAAACGGGGATAGGCACGTAAGATCTTGATTGCATCTGTTTCAGACATAGAAGCCTTGTCATCATTTTCATTCCATCCATCAACCGAATAATGGCCTTTCACAGAATTGTGCTCTGTTGCAAAAAACTTTGGCGACAGTGGCGCGGGCATATTGTTGGACAGCACATTATATTTCAAGTGAAGATGTCGTTGGTGCTGCACTGGAACAAAAGCACTGGTCTTATTCTCGCGAAAGGCAAGAGCGAAAAGCATAGCCCGCCATGTTCGTGGGATGGAGGGATCCAGATCTGATTTACGCATGATTTGTCCAACTGATTTGAAGCGCGCGAAACATGAACAGCAGACAGCAGCTGGCACTACTTAGGCGATGGAGTATCGTAGAACTGATCCAGTTGGAAAGTGGATTGATGATTGGCTCGCCAGAGCAGGATCTGTGCTTGGGGCTTGGGTTGTCTGTTGTCTTCGAATGGTGAAAATGGTTGACGGAGGGGTTGATGGGTGATGACAGTGATGGCTGGCGGCTGGGGCTGGCGTTAAATTTCATTTTTGATGTGATTCCCGCAACCAAATCATGGGATAACCCAAGATAACCAAAAGGATTTTATCAGAAGTATTTACGGGAATAATGATAAGTAATATTATTCCACCACCGCCGCCAGCCATCACCCACCGCCTGCCGCCACCACCGTACGACCGTACTCGCCTTTCACGCACGCCACTTTCGAGTCAGCTTCTACAACACCATCACCCCCCCCCACGCATCTCATTCGTTCAAGAAATCTTTCAAGCCGCTTCAGCGTTACCATAGTAGAGTGTGTTCTGAATGGACGGTTGGACTCGACGATCATTCGATACAATGTTTTCCCAGCGATCTTTTCTATTTGCCGTCTCTTCCATTCTGTTTTTGGTGGCATTTCACTCGCCCAATTCATGTCTGGCATACAGTCAACTACCCACTGGGAGGGGATCTCTCTCTAGACGCGCTCCAAGTCAGCTGCATCTATTCCAATCATTGCAAAAACAACGGACACCGTCTAACACTGGTAGCAGTAGCGCTGTAATTTCGAGAGCAGCCCCCAAAAGTAGAATACCAGCAGAACAACTCTCCATTCTCAATAAGGGGTTTGGAGTGGGAAGCATACCCCCATTCCCGTACACATTTGACCTACTACCAAAGACTACAGATGATGTTACCATCAGCAATCAGGCCACCAAAATGGTTGTGCGTCACTTGGAAGAAGAAGACATTACTCGCATTTTACCTGAAGTGGTTAGAGAATTTGGCTCTCTAATGTCTTCCTCTCAAGAAAATACAGACGAATCTGCTAAACAACTTGAAAATTACATCTTTTCACTCACAGTATTGATTGGATTAACTCAACGCGTCAAGAGGCGTAAAAAAGGGTACCCCGTGGACGAGTCGCCAGGGGCAAAAAGCAATTATCCTGATCACAATGTTGTTTGCATCGTGGAACAAATTCCAATCGTTAGTAGAGATTCTACAGAGTCAGGAACTTATACTGAACAAATTGTGGGGATTGGAGAAATATCCTGGCAGCCACCGAATCCGAACCGAAATGCACCACCTTTTGTGGTCCCATTTTTTGTTAAACAAATTCTAGCCAGGTTTTCTTCAACTGTGGATGAGAATGGGCAAGTGCTTGATGCGCCGCGTGGGTATATTTCTAATGTGTTGGTCTACAAAAATAGACGTGGGTTAGGCTATGGAAGGGTGCTGATGGCAGCTTTGGAAGGAGTTGCAAAAATGTGGGGCTGTACAGATGTTAGGTTGCACGTAGACGCAGATGAAAAGTCGGGTGAGGTTGCGCAACGCCTGTATCGGAAGCTTGGATATTGTGGTGTTCCTGACAGAGGTTCATCGAGCAAGAAACCAGAGAAAGACAGGGTTGGATATGAGTGGATGGGCCCCAGCATGGCAAATGAAGGCTTGTACATGGTTGATGGCATACCCTTGCTTTATATGCAAAAATCATTGGTAGAATAGATAGAGATAGGATGTTATTAGTTACAATAAAATGATTAATGTGTATTTCTCTAACAGCTTATTATGTGCAAACAAATCGAGAACCTAAGAGAACAAATAGACAGCAACAAAGCTTCCGTCTAGATGTCAGTCACATGAATGATTCAAGATAAATAAACCATTCAAGCTACGTCATTCTCAATTAGGAAGCTCGTTAAAGGTTAGTCTCACTCAGGCTCAGAAAGAGGTTAGAACCAGGATGTAACCTGGTCCAAGAAATTTACGCCTAGTTTCTTTTTGTACGAAGCCGTCTCACTAGCTTGTTGCAGCGCATCTGCAATGACAGGATGATTACCTGGTAATGTATCAGTCCACTGGTACAAAACTTCATCCCCTTGCAACACAAATGTTCCTCCTGTCCACAATACCCCCTCTGGTATTTCACCAAATTTCATGTCCTTTGGGATTGGAGACTATAATTGAAATACCATAAGATTTGATGATTAGAATTAGTCATTTTAATTTGATACGTAGTAGATGAAGCTATCTTACCACTTTTCCCACAACACTGAAATAGTTTACCCACTCATTAAATTTGAGATCAGGAGCTGTCAGTTTCACTGATTTTGCTTTTTCCTTGTCAACTTGGTCAAAGCGAGTAAAACCTGCAGCTTTGTAAACATTGAAAGAGTAATCGTCAACAAACATTTGTTGCTTATCCATCCATGAATTTGCCTCCAAAAATGTATTAAGCTTCGTAGCATCTCCGATACTAACAAAAGTCGGGCCCTTGATGCCCAGTTCCACCAGTTGCTGCTGGACGTTAAACGAATACCATTCCTTCGCGTACGTCCAGCAGTATGGTCATCCCATGTGACGTAGAAAAATGACTACATGAGGGTCTGTCTTGGAAATGACATCGCCCAGTCGAACGGAGTCTCCTGCGTAGTTTGTAACTGTGCCCGATCTAATGACATTGGCACCGCCCGACACACCAACAAGCGATGACGCATCGGCAAAGTCTGATGAAATATCGCACGGTGCACTATCAGTACTTTTGGTGGCATAAATTGATGATGGAGAGACGCCGTGAGATGAAGACGTGACAAAAGCATATGTGTGGACACTGCGGGCCAGGGCCGCGATGCCCATTGTGAATAGCAGCCTCATCATTCGGCTGCTTGGGCGGGCTGAGTTGTGTAGCGGAGAGATTTGCGTAGAAATGTGATCTCTGCCGATGATAATAATATTTGATGAAATGTTGTGAGATTTGGTGAGATGAAGTGATGAGAGGT